>QFES01001029.1:0-10005 GCA_003316375.1 Tylopilus plumbeoviolaceoides
GGTGGCCAGGGCATTGGGATGGCTCAGACAGCGGTGCTTGGTGATTCCCAAGGGAGTGTCCCACCTCCGCCGCCTCCGACCACTGTACGAGACGAAGATTGGGCTGCTGATGGCGGAGTGGATAGTGCGCTGGGAGATTCATATGTGGATGGTGATACCAAAGGGACGAAAACGTACGAGTCTCAGCAAGAAGGTATCAATGATGATGATGAGCTGGAGGATGGGGGCGTTCTCGGACTATTGGTGCAGATCTACGCTAAGAAGAGCCCGGGAGGACCTATGCCCGCTATGTAGAAGTGATTGGTATGCCGATAATGATAGACAGCGGCATGATACACAAGTCGTGCTGTTTCAGTTGATCAACAGAAAAATCGGTGCTGCTTGAGGCTACCCGCTGTTTCCCTTTCCCTCCAAAATCCCTTGAACGCGCCGAACCTTGCCTTTGTTTCCATCGCCAGGAATAAGTTCTCGATCTGTGCGGGTGCCAATACGAATGTCGGTTGCAATGCGAGATACACCGTTGGCGTGAACAGCTGCGTGGCAGTCGTAGATGGCCTTGGTGACCTCTGACCACGGACCCTCTGGGGCTAGTCAGTAGCTTTCCACATATATGGACTTGCACACGAACCTAGGTTGGTACCGTAGCCGCTACATGGACAGTCTTCAGCGCTGCGTTTCGTCAGGGTTGATGGGTGCGTGCTTACTGCATCTGCAGGACTTGAAGTCAGAGATATGACACAGGATGTGATGCGTACAGACCTCGAACTTGAGCCCAGACTTTTCGAGTATCCTATGGCATACTGCGATGTGCTCAGCGACCTGTGGGGGTGAGTCAATGTCAATGATTCAAGTCGGGAAAGAACCGTGGCTTACGGATGGCTCGTTTGTTCCCATTGGGATCAGACAAAAGTCTAGCGGATGTGAGAGGCGTTCATAGCTTTTCAAGGCGCGAATTACCTGCGACGGCGTAGAGCTCTTGACTTGTCATGATCAGGATAGGTAGGATCACGTGGCACACGCAAGGGGAGCCTCTCACCCCGAGGCGAGTTTGTCGACCGCCATGCCCGCCGCGTCGCTCCAGTCGAGAATTCAGGCGTTCGAGGCGCTGTCGTCCTCGTCGCCCAGGACGACGTCCATCGCTATTTCTAGCAAGTCGGCAGACAACAGGACACCCTCCCCCAGTCCTCTCGAATCGCCAATTTCACCCACAGCTAGTACTTTCCATCCCATCGTTCCCTTTGTGGCCCCCAACAGATCGCGCTCGCCATCGCCGTCGACGCCCAGCCACGTTTCTCAGATGTCTTTAATTGACTTGGGAGATTGGATCCTCGAAGACGGCCCAACTAAACCGCCTTCGGTGTTTCGTCATTCTCTCACTGTTGGCATCAGCAAGCTCAACGAGTCAAGCAGAACCCCTTCTCCCTCCGGAAAGCCCACTTCGACGAATGGTATTTCGAATTCATCAACACCCCTCATTAACTTCGAATCGCCCCCAAAGCAACGTCCTCCCCTTCTTCCGCGAGAACCTATTGCTGACTCTGTCCTTACTCAACACTCGGTGTCCACAGGCGGCGGAGCCCGCGCTACCTTGCGTCCTCCAGGTCGTTCAGATTCTTTAGCCATCGAACATACATACCCTCCACACAAGTTTGGCGCAGCTCACTTGGGACACGCTTCTGTATCCTCAATCTCTTCTTTCCACTCTGTTTCCCTCTCATCAGACGGGAGCCACATCGAAATTCATAGTCCCAAAATAAGCAACAAACCGCCTTCAATCACTATCGACGCCGATGGTTCCACCGACGCCGCGAGCATTACAGAGTCATTCGAGAGCATTTCCGTTCCCTCTGCTGTCAGTCCCTCGACGGCCCTCTCTTTTGGCTTGGAACAGGGCGCAAGCAGGTCAAATACTTCTCCCAAGCGCGACCCACCTGGCCTACCTCATCGACCAGTCAAGAAAACTGTACCGGTCATTCCTCCCAAACCACTCGCTCGTTCCGTTTCAGCGTCATCCTCTTCCACCGCAACCACTACGAAGACGCGCCGCCCTCCACCGCCACCGCCCCCTTATCAACCACGCTCCCGACCCTCTTCCTCGCGGGCCTCGGTCGTTTCCACCTCTGCGTCTACATCCGATCGATCTTCTATCGTCAGTAACGCCACAACAACGTCACGGACCAGTATCAGCACGTGGAACAGTGCTCAATTTGGTGGTAGCGCAAAATCCTCACCACTCATGCGGCCAACCCCAGTCCCTCCTGCTGCTCGATTGCGATACGAGCCTCTTTTCGATAGTGCAGTGCAAGGTCGGCGAAAAGCAGAAAAGAGGGCGCAGAAAACCAAGCTACTTTCGTCACCGCCTCCCTCTGCCAAGAAAGGCAGACAGGCAGCTGGCTGGCGAGGTCTCTCGGTAGACCTGATCACCAGTCCAGAGGATCATCCCGTCCTATCTTGTGAAAAGAGGCAGGAAGAAAGCGACAGCGAGGACGAAGAGGAATTGTCTCCAATCACTCCGGAGGAAAAGCTAAACGGGCGAATCGTGAAGCATATATGGAGCGCCTCGCGCCTCGACCACCAAAAGCTCAGGAGTATATGGTAAGCGCACAGATCGTGGTTCCCTCGTTGATATAATGCCAATGTCGTCGTAGGATTGAATGTGATCCCCAGTGTACTGGGCTCATTGACCGCGACACGTTCGTCAAAGGCATGTGGCGCATTGACGAAGAGCTCCGGAGGGCCCAGTTGGCACGACGTACTTCGGCTCTCACTGCCGCCTCAACACAGCGCATACCTCATCGTCCCCTTCTGCCTCCTAGACCACCACAAGGTGCAACGCGGTTACTGATATAAGGGTATCATGGAAGTTCGATACCCGGTTTCTGCATACCTCACGATTTCTAATGCTGTCTGGTAACTTATCCCTATCCATTTGTTACGCACTCCACCGACCTTAGATATGCTTTACGTAGTTTGTCAAGCGAACAACGCCACTCATCGCGGTCGTTGGGTCGTACACTAGGAATAATTTGATATGGAACACACCGACTTCACACTTCTGGGCTCCCTTCCCTATCCTTTTCATCCCACACCTTCAACAATGCTTGCCCGAGTGATTTACCTAGAGCAAAAGCTAGGGGTATTGGGACAGCGTTGCCAATTTGCCGAAGTTGCTGCACAAGGTCGACATTCAGTAACAAGGGATGGACTAGCATAGGATCACATACGTCTTGTACAATTTTCTGCGGGGCCTCATTGACGGACAAGAACTCGTAATGATCCGGGAATCCTTGTGCACGCGCACACTCTTGAACACTGAGAATGCGCCTTTGCTAGAAACGCGCTGTGTCAGCCGTTCTTTTTTCAACTCAGCAGAGTACTCACGGATGGGTGGAGGACGGTGCCCCCCTTGTTGTTCGGAGCGACGGTGGTCAATGCAGTTGAAAACACATGATCAGCATCCAGACGCTTGTAAAGAGCTATAACAAAATGAAGCAGTGGCAGCGACCCTGATGTTCGATACATACTTGAATACTTGGTCTCTGCGTCCCTTTTTTTGGTGAGTTCCATTCGGAGCTTCCCTGGGAGGTCTGGGGGTATTCAAGCGAATGTCTTCTAAACAGTACAACTGGTTTGACTTACTGAACTGGTTTGCTCCGGCAACAAGTGGTACAGCACAGACGCTGGAAAATTGAACAATGATGATCGCAACACGCAAACATGAGATACCTACCGTTCTGCTATGTTGACACCCCATCGTTTCGTGTAATGATATTTTAATTCTTGATTTGCGTTTCCGTCTGGGAGTCGGCGCATCCATATTTGATATCTTGTCAGTGGTTCAGAACTATATTCGCGTGGCTCTGAGTAGCCAACAAAAGGAGGCTCGGAAACTGGGAGGGGACAAAACGCTGGAATTTTAAGGACATCTTTGCGTTTTTGGGCTTCCCTTTTGTCCTCTGATGTAGCCTTCACAGTATGATGTGGATTAATCCTGGGTGCCAACGCTTTCAATAACACGATGCGATCCAAGTCGTCGAAAGTACAGACCAGTCAAAACGTGGCTAATAAAACACCAATCATGTGAGAACAGCCTACCGTGTTCATCAGTGAACACGTACCAAGTCTCCGATTGCTTCGTCAATAGTGACAAAGTGCAATGGCGCAGATCGGTCGTCGTCCGAACCACCCTCGCACTTGTGTCGTATCACAGGAGACAAAACAGAGCCTGTCGGCAGTGCAGTATGAGTCAGTTTTACTGGGGAGCAATGCGTTGGGATTGGCCATTCTGGCATCAACGTATCATAACGTGCTGCCCAAAAAATAACTCGCTTGCGGCCTTGAGGTGCGCCATATTGAGCAGCCTGGAGGACGGCAAATTTACATTGGTATCTGTGGATTGTCAAGTGGTGTCTCAACATGTAAGACATAGATGATAAACATACCCAAGGGAGGTCAAAGCACGCATAATAAGCTTCGGCAGTGCATATTGCACTCCATTCTTCCTTGAGGTGGTCTTTTCGTTGTGAAATATAGCTCCATAAACATTTTCTAAGACCATATACGGTGGCAGGTATACTTCGACATAAGAGAGCTGATTGCACGGGAGTGTGCTCCTAAACAGCGCCAGCATGAGATCACTAACTGGTTGACAGTAAAAGGAACTACCTACCGTATATCAGAGGCTTTCTGTCGACTCAATTCGTCAGCTAAGGTGCATCTCGCATTGTTCTCCGCCTCACCTTGTTGTGGTTCATAGCCGAAAAGCTTTGACAAGGAGGACCTACCATTCTCTTTACTCTTCTTGAGGAAGAAAAGCCAGAGATTACAAACCACCGTAGATGAAATCCACTTCGCCTGGCATTGGCAAGGACGGTAGTGGTTTCCCGTCATCCAACGAGAGCAGCGATTTTGGTTTCTTGTTTGCTTGGGTATCAATTACCTGCTGTAAACATAGATTAGTGCATTGATTGTAAACAATAGTTTCCGGATGATTGCGCCTGCGTAAGCGATGCGTGAGCCTCAAATAGACAATGTACAAACTCGGCCTCACTGGTAAGTTCGAGCCGCACTGGGTGAAAATTCAATCGCCCATCGAGTATCCACAAAGCCGGACATATCAAAGCCAGTGCCAAGACCACCAGCACCTGTAATCTAAAGTCAGACAGCGAACGATGTGTGCACGCAAAGCCTTACCACTAAACAATTCCAAACCGCGCAGGCGACCATTTTTTTGCAGGAGTAGACTCTGCCGTTCCAAAAAGGCTATCCTCTCTTCATGGCACTTTTTGCAAGATTTAAATTCATGTTTTGGCCATTCTTGGAGATCATCGAGGGACTTTGGTGTGGATGAACAGGCTTGTTGATTGACATAGTAGTGATCGTCATGTTCCACCCAAGAAATATCGAGTGCAGTGTGTCGTGCGTGAACTACGTAACATTGGCCTTGCAAATCTTCATCGTGAACAACCACTATTTCGTCTGTTTTAAACAGCCGACGCTGCATGGAAGATCAGCAAACGGTACAATCATTTCGGAGGTGGCACTCACGTCATCAGATGGTATTAACCGATGCTTTTCTTCCTCCTTCAGTTTCCTCGCTACGTCGTCATACCTCCCGAAGAGTCGGACTGTGACTTCAATCGGAACTTTCATTGCCTTGAGCTTTATAATCTGACCAATGGGGAACACGGTGTGGTCTTGTTTGCCCTTGATGTAGACGAAGTCATGGACGTGGTACGTATCTTCGTACTGAGCAAATCCTCCACCTGGGAGAGGCCGAGAATGAGCAAGGCTCGATTGCATTTCTTGGTAACCACAGGAGATACACTGCTGATGGGAGTCACAGTGGGCCAAGGCACGCATTCTTTCCTCCTCGGGAAGCGACCTGAAGGAACCATCTGCGCTTTTGTACAGCAACCCGCTGCAGTGGTATTAGAGGACGTGTATACGAACACGGTATGTCGTACCACGTGAAGAAATCATTCTCTTCGGATGCATTCCCATCAATTGGCTCAGGAGCGTCAGGTTCAAGCTCACGGACATTACATTTTTGAGATATCGCGTCAATGTGAATATTTTCGCAGTCTGTTAGCATTATAAAGAGAGCCTGAGAATGACCGAGCTCTTGATGAAGCGTCTTCGAGCTGTGGGTGAGCCACTGGCCATGGAACATTTTCTGACCCTGCTCGTCCTCGAAAAGGTAGCAAATACGACAGAACCTGTAACGTGCTGAGTTGATGGAATGGACTGAGTCAAGTGACTCACCAACGAGAATTGGCAAGTGAGTTGGACGACTGAGCGGGCTCGTGGGTATAGCTCTTTGCGCGAGCCTTGTTCTCATCTATCCCGGGCTCGACCATGACGGTGTCGCCAATCTGAGAGCGAGATGAACGAGCAGAAAGTGGACGGATTGACAAACATACGGAGTATATGACGCCATCGACGCAAACAGATTGATAAAAGCCGGGGTGGTCTGTGGGAATACCCCATTTGACAGAGTTAGGGTTCGCAACATGGACGAGAGAAGCGTGGGTAGGCTGTAGCCCATTCATGTCGACGTCGTCCTGGGCAGAAAAGTTTGCAAGCTTTATGTGCTGCTCGAAAAGCAGCTGGGAGATGCGGGCGACAACGGGGGTGACAACGGTATCGTTCCGGTGTTCGAGGACTTGAAGCTCTAAGTTAGCGGAGGAAATGCGCGGCCGTGAGCGAGGACGGGACGAGCTGGATGGCTTAGTGTCGGTACCGAGCTCGTACGATGTCTGGTGACCAAAAAGAGAACGAAACAGTGGGGTACGATGGATGTTGATGCTTTCAACTTCCCGGAGGTCGCACAGCATAGGCAGCATATATGATTTCTAGGGAAAAGGGAGTGAGAAGGGCAAGGTGGTGGTGGAACATACATACGACATCGTCAGATTCGACGTCGTCTTCTGTGATGCTCCTACCAAGGATTTTGAGGGAGACTGCGACCTCGTCGTCGGAGGCAGGGGTGACATCCAGAGAATCAATAAAGTCGTCGTAGCTGAGCCTCGGATGAGAGACGGCGGAGGAGACGACAAGGTGGAGGACGCGGTGCTTGAGCCAGAAGTCTGTATAGAAAGGTTTGTAAAGTGGCGAGGGCACGTCGAGGATGTACCAAGCATGCTGGGTGAGGATGTAGATATTGCTGTGGGGAGTGAGACTGGATATGGAGGGGGGGGGAAGAAATGAGTACCTGTCAAGACGGCGGTGGCACCCTTTGACGTCGTGGATGGAAAACCTCTTGATGAGTGTCAGCTTGAGGCGCTGCATGCGGTCCTCGGTGGCCGGGCCGTCGTCGTCGGACGTGCGTTCTGATTCCTCCTTGTCTTCGCCATCATCGTCGTCGTCGTCTTCATCTTCGTCTTCGTCGTCTTGGTCGTCGTTGTCTAACCAAGCCTTGACACAACCGGCAGCGGAGAAGGTGCCGGCGAACTTGGGGTTTACGGAGAGCTCGAGGAGACTTGCAATAGGAATGAGCTCGAGAGTACTGTCGTCGTAGATAGAAAAGTCGGTGAGGACGCGGACGGGCACGTCGTCGTCGCGTTCGCTGTCGAGGTTGTCTGTCTCGCCGATGACCTGGATGTCGGGTCCCTCTGGGAACTCGTGCCCGTCTGGCACGTAAAAAACGCGCTGTTCGGTGCACGTTCTTCGCTGTGGAGGTTCGTCGTCGCTATCTGATTCAGACCGACGCGTGCGTTTCTTCGCGTTGGCCATGGTTGTTTCAGAGGAGGTCCTTCGTTCCAAATCGGGAAGTCAACGTTATTCGTCGCGCACGTGACCCCCACCTCGCTTCTCTCACCGACATCATGATGGCCCCGATCGTCGCCGTCGTCGTCCTCCTCACCCCCCTCCTCCTCGCCGCCCACAGCGTCCCCGCAAAGCGCGACCACGACAACTTCGAATACTTTTATCTAGACCACAACCCCGCGCCGTCCACTTTCTCCGTCGCCGACTGCATCACCGAACTCGGCCATGGCATCGAGCTCGTCGGTCAGGTCGGCGAACTTCCCAACGCATGGCTTCTCCGTGCCCCCAAACATACCCACACGCACGTCCTCGCACACTACAACTCTCTCCGCTCGCAGTCCACCATCCAACCCCGCGATCACCGTGCGCACAGCTTCCTCTCCGCTGTCAACCTGCTCGAGCACCAGCCTCTACGCCGACGCACAAAACGTGCACCGCCACCCACCCTTCCAGAGTCATCCGCCGAAGCTATTGGCGCCCGTCTCGGCTTCACAGACCCTCTCTTCACCCAACAATGGCACATCGTCAACGACGAGTTCCCCGAACACATGATGAACGTCACTGGTCTCTGGGAAATCGGCATCACCGGTCACGGCGTCACTGCTTCCCTTGTCGATGACGGCCTTGATTATGAAAGCAGGGACCTTGCAGACAACTTTGTACGTCTTCCTCGCTATACATCTCGTCCACTCCTCATTCCTCCCAGGATGCCGAACATTCCTACGACTTCAACGATCATACCCCTCTCCCTAAACCCGTCCTTGCCGACGATCGCCATGGCACTCGCTGTGCTGGCCAAATCGCTGCTGCCAAGAACGACGTCTGCGGTGTCGGCCTCGCCTACGAAGCAAAGGTAGCCGGCGTACGCATACTCTCCGGTCCAATCACGGACGTCGACGAGGCCGCAGCTCTCAACTATGGTTTTCATCATGTCGATATTTATTCCTGTAGCTGGGGACCTCCAGACGACGGCAGATCCATGGAAGCTCCAAGCTACATCATTCACAAGGCCTTTGTTAACGGCGTACAAAATGGTAGAAATGGAAAAGGCTCCATATTCGTGTTCGCCAGTGGCAACGGCGCTTTGTCCGGCGATCAGTGCAATTTTGATGGCTATACGAACAGTATTTATTCCATTACGGTATCTGCAGTAGACTACAAGGGCCTCCACCCTTACTACTCTGAATCCTGTGCAGCCAACTTGGTGGTTGCATACAGCTCGGGTAGCGGAAAGCACATCGTTCGTACATTCCTTTTTACCCTACCCGCCTTCTCTCACCCTCCTCTCACCCAGATTACAACCGATGTCGGCGAGAATTCTTGTTCATCCGGCCATGGAGGCACTTCCGCTGCTGCGCCAAATGCAGCAGGTGTCTTTACTCTCGCTCTCCAAGTCCGGTGAGTCTTTTTCGTATGTCCTCTTACCTGTCTGACACTGCTCCTCAAGGTCCGACCTTACTTGGCGTGACATTCAGCACCTATGTGTTCAATCTGCCCAAATGATTAACCCCGAAGACCCGGACTGGGAAAAAACGGCCTCGGGCAGACCTTTTAGTTACAAATACGGGTATGGCCAGCTCAACGCGTTCGCCTTTGTCACAGCCGCACAAAACTGGGAACTCGTGAAGCCCCAAGCCTGGTTCCATCCGTCCGCGATCCAAATCAATAACGGCTCGTTATCAGACCCAGAAGGCAACATGACAGGCGGCGTACCCATCACGCCAGGTGGTGTCAAAAGTACATTCACTCTTACAAATGATATGCTACTTGAACATAATTTCGACAAACTTGAACATCTAACAGTCACTGTTTGGATCTCCCATTCGAAGCGAGGCGATGTGGAAGTGGAAATCGTTAGCCCTAGTGGCATAAAAAGCATTTTGGCTGCAGTGCGCAAGCAGGATCTCGCGGACACTGGATATCCAGGTTGGCGGTTCATGACCGTCAAGCATTGGTATGTTCTTTTTCCCCCTTAGATTCAGCTGTTCATTCCAACAAAAGGGGCGAGAACCCAGTCGGAGACTGGACCATCAGGGTGTCTGATCAGTCAGACCCGAAGCACAACGGAACATTCCATGGTTGGCGACTCATGTTCTGGGGTTCAACCATCGATCCTGCCCAAGCCAAGATATACGTCCTCCCTACCACCGACGCAATCCTCCCATCTCCGGAAGAATCAGAGTCGATCGACGTTCCCACCCCCTCTTCCACTAAAACACACGCCAAACCTACATCGGG
>QFES01001030.1:0-13135 GCA_003316375.1 Tylopilus plumbeoviolaceoides
ATTCCAATGCTATGCTCTTTGTTTCACTAAGGTATACTCCTTTTTTTTCTCAATTCTGGACAATGAACTGGCAGAGCGGTGATGCCAGCTGCGAGACGACCAGTGACTTAGAGCGGACAAATTGCTCTTTCATTCGTCACGATCGGGTTCATGTATACTAGCGTGTGTTCGCAGGATACCATGGGCCAGCAGCGAGTCGAACTGGTACGTCCTCACATTCCTGTTCCTGAAACCTCGCACGATGATCTGACTGACTGAGCTTCAGGTAGTCCTCGCTATGACAGAATGAGAACTTATGATCGAACCCAATCTATTCCACTTTGTCATTCGTGGCCATCTTCTTGGCGCGCGATCCTGATCAGGGTCGGGGTCTGTCACTATCTGTGGGTATCCGCGTCATGGAATCTTCACATTCGCTCGCTGTGCCCGGCCAGACGGGCAACTTTCCTCACTTCAAGCACTGGCCTCGACATTCCGGCACAAACGGGTCGAGTTTAGTACTCGCAAACGTGTCTGCCATGTGCAGTTCCCCCGGGCGGCTCTGAGAAGGCGTCAGAAAAGTGTACACATGCCCTGCACCCGGGTGCACGACGACCATGTGTGTCGCGGGAAGCACAGTGGCGGTGGATGCACTTCTATCGTCCTGCGCCCGACACCAGGAACTTTACTCCTTACCTCCGTCACCCAACCTCATTCATTCCCGTGTATAGCTTCATTTACAACAAAGGGCTAGATGAGCTTATTTTTGGTGTGCGAATGGCATGGGTTGTCAACTCATACGATCGGGACCGACGGCAGAAAATATGGCTTCGCGAGCGTGAGCGAGAAAGCATGAGTCAGGTTATACATAAACACTGTACAGTTCAAGATCAAGACTACATCCAAGTGATGTAGCTGGAATAGCTAAAGGCCGAGATGAATGAAAGGAATCCAATTACTGAACGACGCGCCCTCGCGTCGAGCACGTCCAATTGCATCGTGCAATGCCCGTGCCGCCTCACGATAATCTGGCCGCTTGCCATCCCGAAAGAGATATTCATACACGTTCTTGGCGACCTGAGGCGCGAGTCGATCACTGATCGTCCACGTCGTACCCACGACCCCTCCGTAGCCCGCGAATAACATCCCTGCAGCGATATGCGTCGCCTCCTCCGAGAGACGCACGTCCCCCTTGGCTGTCTCGCACGCGGAGAGAAAAGCAAGGCCACCACCGGACCGCTTCAGGGCGATAATGTCACGCAGCGCCAGACGGCGTGCATTCGCGAGACAAAGCCCACTCTGGGTCGGGTCTGCGGCATCTTGGACGCCGTGACATGCGAAATGGACCCAATCTGCGTCCTTCATCAACCCGAGTACTTCCTCCACCGTACCTTGAGACGACTCCACAAAGATTGTTTGTGCCGCAGGAGATTTCTCGATCACCTTTCTGATGTGTTCCAGCTCGTGGCCAACGCCTAACAACGGATGAAGGCCGTCTGAAGGTGGCTGACGGACTGCAAGAATGTGGAGGTCGTTGCTGGGCGTCGTACAAGGATTAGGCCCGGGTGACAGAGCGAGAATGTTGAGAGTAGGGACGTAGGACGAGATATGAAAATCGGATAGTTTATGACCAGGTTGCGAGTACTGAGTGCCATACAAACCGGCTGCATGGATGGGTAGAAAAGTGAAAGGACCAGTAGGACACCAGAAAATGCGGGACAAGTCTCCGGGTTCCTGTTCCGCAACGTAGGCAAATGAATTAGATTTGAATTCAAGCAACCACACATACTGAGAAAGCTACGGCATCCAAAACTGGTCTGACAACGTCTGTCCACAAAGAGGACAAAATAGACTCCCAGCTGGCGATGGGCACTGTTGCCGTTCTTCCTACCCTTGCTTCACGAACGAAATCCTTCATGATGTGCTGAAGGCCAATGGATTACTTGTAGGTGAATTTTGTAAGCGGGACATGGATAACGTGGTCCACATCGGCGAGTACAATTAACGCATCGCACCGTGTTTCTGCTGCGTTGAGGATGACCACAGGTCCAGCGTGGGCAGAAGCGCGCAGCTGAGAATACCGTTTGGGGCGGAGAAATTGCTCGAAGCCCCGCAAGCGGCGGATCTTGCGAAGCAGTTCGTCTCGCTCGATTGCGAGCCTGCGCTGCCTTTCTGCTATTCGGTGTGATGGTTCTATTGCTTGAGGTGCCCCGGCTGGTGTCAGCTTTAATGACATTTCGCGAGTGGAGCTTGCTTGGTCTACTAGTAGTTCAGCAGAGAGTTCGCGCAGTCGACGAGCGTGATCGGGATGAACAATCGACAGCTCTTCATACGAGCTGCGGAGCTGGAAGAGTTCCCCCCAAACGATGGAACGCCCTTGCTCAAGCCACTCGACTGCAGCTTGCAGGAATCCAGCCTCCAGGGCAGCAGCGGCTGCTTCCCGCACGATATTGGCACCCTTGGTTAACTCCGCGTAACGGTAGGGAAGAGAAAGACCAATCCATGCAAGTTGAGGAAGAAGGTTGAGCGCCACAGAATATGAATGCAAGAGAGAATGGTGATGAATAGAATGGGCACATGTTATCCATTGCTGAGATGCAAGAAATTGATCATTAATGGGGCAGATAGGAGATGAAGCAGCATAAGAAAATAGCGAAATTGCATGCTCGATGTCCCTTGATTCACGGAGGCGATCAAAGCGGGCTTTGAAGGAGACGCCGAGATTGATCAGATAACGAAGCATGTTTGGGTGATCGTTGGGAGTCAGGTCAACAGCATCCCTCAGCCATGAAAGTGCGTCCTCAATGTCGCTGAGCTGACCGAGGCGTTCGAAACGAACGAGGAAGGAGATGCCGAGGTTGTTCAGATAGTTGGGCTTGGCGGGGTGAGCATTCGGTGACAGATTAACGGCCTCTTTTTGTTTCAAAATTGCATCGTCAAGATCACTGAGGTCACCGAGGTGCTCGAAACGAGTAGTGAAGGAGCTGCCAAGGTTGTTCAGATAGGCCGGCTTGTCAGGATGGCCAGAAGGAATCAGGTCAACAGCAGCCCTCAGCCTCGAAATCGCCTTCTCGAGGTCACTGAGCTGGCCTAGGCGTTGGAATCGAGTAAAGAGGGAAGCGCCAAGGTTACTTAGAAATGCAGGCTTGTCCGTGTGACCATCGGGAGTTAGGTCAACAGCATCCCTATGCCCCGAAATTGCGTCCTCGAGGTCGGTGAGCTGGTCGAGACGCTGGAAATGTGCAAAGAAGAAGCTGCCAAGATTGCTCAGTTGGCCAGGCTTATCAGGGTGACCATCGGGAGTCAGGTTAACCGCATCCCGCTGCCTTGAGGTTGCATCCTCAAGGTCACTGAGCTGGCCAAGACGCTGGAAACGAGTGAAGAAGAGGCTGCTAAGGCTATTGAGAAGGGTGGACCTGTCAGGGTGACCATTGGGAGTCAGGTCAACAGCATCCGTCAGACTTGAAATTGCGTCCTCGAGGTCACGAAGCTGACCAAGGCGCTTGAAACGAACAAGGAGGGAGTTGGCAAGGTTGTTCAGACTGCGCGGCTTGTCAGGCCGGCTGTCGGGAGTCAGGTCAACAGAATGCTTTAGCCTCAGGATTGCATCTTCGAGGTCGCTGAGCTGACCGAGGCACTGGAAACGAGTAATGAAGCAGACACCCAGGTTGTTCACATGGATGGGTTTGCTAGGGTGACCATCGGGTGTGAGATCAACGGCATCTCCATGCTTCGAAATTGCGTCCTCGAGGTCATTAAGATGACCGAGGGACCGGAAACGAGCAATGAGGGAACTGCCAAGGGTGTCAAGAATGTGGGGCTTATCAGGGTGACCATCGGGAGTCAGGTCAATAGCACCGCTCTGCATCGAAATTGCGTCCTCGAGGTCGTTGAGTTGACCAAGGCGCTCAAAACGAGTAGTGAGGGAGGTGCCGAGGTTGTTCAGGCGGTTGGCCTTGTCAGGGTGACCATCGGGGGTCAGGTCAATGGCATGTCTCTGCCTTGAAATTGTATCCTCAAGGTCGCTAAGTTGGCCAAGGCAGTGGAAACGGGCAAAGTAGCAGTTGCCGAGGTTGCTCAGATAGGTTGGCATGTCAGGGTGACCCTCAGGAGTTAGGTTAGCCGCATCCTGCAGTCTCGAAATTGCATCCTCAAGGTCGCTGAGCTGACCGAGGCGCTCAAAACGAGTAAGGAATGAATTTCCGAGGCTGTTGAGATTGGCAGGCTTGTCAGGGTGACCATCAGGAGTCAGGTCAACAGCACCTTTGTGCCTCCAAATTGCATCCTCGAGGTCGCTGAGTTGGCCAAGGCGCTGAAAACGAATTTTGAAAGAGTTGCCAAGGTTGTTCATAAAGACAGGCTTGTTAGGGTCACCCTTGGGAGTCATGTCGATCACATTGCTGTAGCTCAAAATTGCGTCCTCGAGGTCGCTGAGCTGACCGAGGCGCTGGAAACGAGTTTTCAAGGAGTTGCCGAGATTGTTAAGAAAACGGGGCTTGTCAGGGTGACCATCGGGAGCCAGGTCAACAATATCCCTTTGCCTCAATATTGCATCTTCGAGGTCATTAAGCTGGCCGAGCCGCTGGAAACGAGTATTGAAGGAGGTGCTAAGGTTGCTCAAACGGGCAGGCTTGTCAGGGTGACCATCGGGAGTCAGGTCAACAGCATCCCTGTACCTCGAGATTGCATCCTCGAGGTCGTTCAGCTGCCCGAGGCGCTCGAAGCGAGCAGTGAACGAGGTGCCAAGGTTGCTCAGATGACCGGGCTTGTCAGGGTGATCATTGGGGATTAGGCTAACAGCATCCGTGTGCATTAAAATTGCGCCCTCGAGGTCGCCGAGCTGGCCAAGACACTGAAAACGAGTTTTCAAGGAGTTGCCGAGGTTCGTGAGAAAGACAGGCTTGTCGGGGTGATTATCCGGTGTCCGATCCACAACATCCCTTTGCCTCGAAATCGCCTCCTCCAGGTCGCTCAGCTGGCCAAGGCGCTGGAAACGAGTTTGAAAGGAGGTCCCAAGGTTGTTCAGACAGGCAAGCTTCTCAGGATGACCATCGGGAATTAGGTCGACAGCATCCTTCAGTCTGGAAATTGCGTTCTTGAGGTCGCTGAGCTGGCCAAGGCGCTTGAAACGAATCTCGAAGGAGGTACCGAGGTTATTCAACCGGTAGGGTTTGTTAGAGTGACCATCGGGAGTCAGGTCAACAGCAGCACTCAGCCTGCCAATCGCATCATCCAGGTCACTGAGCTGCCCGAAACGCTCAAAACGGCTAAGGAAAGAACTTCCGAGGTTACTCAGGCAGCGGGGCCTTTCGGGGTGGCCATCGGAAGCCAGGCTAACAGCTTCCCTTAGCCTTGACATTGCGTCCTCGAGGTCTGCTAGCTCCCCTAGGCGATCAAATCGAGACCGTAACGCCCCACCGAGGTTGCATAGTGCCGAGCAGTGCCCATCATCCCAAATCGGTGTAGACCTAACCAACATCTCCCAAATCGCGATTGCCTGTTGCAGGTCGGCTAGATCCCCGAACCGCTGGAAACGGTGCATCAGCCGGACGCTGAGGTTGTTCAGTTCCTCATTTGTTAAGCGAGAGGTTACGTCGTGCTCCAGAAGGGATTGCCGTTGCACAGGACCCAGTCTATATCCAGCGTGCAGTTGGCGCATGAAGGTTGCGGCTCGATTTGCGTGACTTTCTGTGGTTCCAAGACTCAACGCTTCATCTAGCAACTCCTCAACTCGCGCTTCATCGACATACTCCTTCCGCCTCCGCAATCGAGTGAAATGTACCATGGCCAGGTGAACCAACGTGGAAGGGCGGTCAGGGTGGCCAATCGGGCGGGCGGCTAACGCATCGCGATACAATCGAAGAGCAACTTCAAGGGGAGCATCCGTACCCTCTACTTGACATAGGATCAACTTCGCCATCGCCAGATTCGATTGAACGGCTGCACGAGTAGGATGGTACAATGGGCAAATGTCGAGCGCATTTTCAAAGTGTCGAATAGAATACTCCAGGTCTTGTTTTTCCCCCTGCCTCTGGAAACGCGATAGGGCATTATGTCCTTGGTTTGTTGCTTCTTCTAGCTCGCTGCAGGATTCTGTGGTTGACTATTGCCACATACAAATGAACGAGTATTCTAATGATAGAAAAGACCACCTTACCCAGTTGGGGCCAGAGACCATTGACATCGACGGACGACCGTTTTTGAGCTTCTGCCGTTGAACTGTTACAAGTATTGATGAGCATGGGGAGACGGCATCCCCAGACTTTGCAAAAAAGGCAAATGCTGTCATGGAGTCGGTACTTGGGCTGTCGTACAGTGATCTGCGATACTCACGAGCAACTCTTTCACTGCGGTCAAGGAGTTGCTTCACGGTAACTTGTAGCCTTCGCAGTCGCTCCCCTGCACCCAGCACGGGCTGGAACTCGAAGGAAGCATAGACCTCGAGGCAAATAGTGGCCAACATGTCCGGCGATCTTACCACAACGTCAGAACTGATAACCCATGCCGTAAAAAAGATCTTACATCGGAATCGGCCCACCCCATTCAACGATATCATGATTCACGGACGAAGGTTTATTTTCTGTTCTCCATTCGCGGCCACAATAATGTAGCACAGCATAAAAGGTGGCAGGGAGTCGTCTGAGACCAAGAGCAACGTCAGTCGCTCGGATGGCTATCCTACACTCAGCAAGGTTTGACAAAGGCAAGAAATAAGATTCGTACCCGTAATAAACATTTCTTCGGCATCGTCGACAGTGTAGGAAGAAGAGGGCACTTGGCAGAGCAGTCGATTTGTCGGTCCAGACGATTCTATATTTTGTTCCTCCGAGCGCTGCTCGAGGCCGGTGTTTGAACCGGCCAGCGTGTGTATGTTGTCCTGCAGAATCTGTCAGGTCGTAAATTGGCAGCATGGCTAGGACACACAGTCAGGGTATAGGTTCGCAATCTCCATCCTCGTTGTGGGACTCGGACGTATCCGATTCGAGTCTTTGTCGTTTTGTTGTCAGGCCCGAAGTGCTGGATGCCACAGATTCAGAACGCGACCGTGTTTTTCCGCAATCCGACTTGCTGATCGGCATCGCTGGAAGGGAAGATGCAGCGAGGACCCACATGGGCTGCCTTTAAGCCTTCTTCATTTACCACGCCACCACAGCAACTTGACTGTGTCACTTACTAAGTACACTTCTGTAAGCAGAGCCAGGCGGAGGCGCTGCGGCATTCGACTCGGAGTTCTGCAACCTGTGCAATGTGTCAGAGAGATGTTAGCCTGAAAGTTTGTAGTGGAAACTACATTGGAGTAGGTACGAAACCCGACATGCAACTGCCAAGCCTAGTACGGTGATCAGGGTACCATTGGTGCACACCTTGCAACAGTCATCGAACGACGAGCATGCATCCGGGGATGATACCGTATACGTGTCACGGTAATCAGGGTCGTCCCTTGCCAGTGCATAAGGATACCCGGGCCGCTCGGCGATGACAAAATGCAGGGTACTGCCTGAGGGCAGTGTTGCCACTGATGAATCGACTACCATTGGTTCCCACGAAAATCACGGGTTCTCGTTTTGCATTCTCGTGAAGGGGGAAGACGGCGGTTGGGGGGACCTGGGCCTAAGGTGTTCATTCAAGTTGAACTTGTTCAAGCTGCGAGTGGAGCTCCTGCTCGCAGCCCTCCGACACGCTTACTTAATTATTTCCTTTTACGGTACTGCGCGCCTCACTCCGCTCCTTCCCTCCGAGTCGTACTCACTACGGTTGCCTTGTGGTCATTCCAACATGAGGGTTCGTCACGATAAGGCCGTCAGCTTGCGACCCGTCTCGGCAAACCACGTAACGGAAAGTCGGACGTTCAGAAGGCGCGAGCTGTCCGTTATCATCAATCATCGTTCATCGTTCAATATTAACAATGTTCATGCTTGCATGGCTGAACGAACAAGTAATCTAGACGCCGTGAGTGGCAGAAAATGGCCAAGAACCATACACTCACTGACAAGCTACACACTAGTAGACAGCGATGGAGGGGCTTTCCTGATAGGACTCTACACAAGACTCATGTATGTCTGCCCCTCTCTCGACGTTGCTGATCGTGTAGTCCGCCCCCATACTCAAGCCCGCCCGTTATTCGACGACCACCACGACTACTCCGACTCTACATCGCTGACCAACAAGTCCTCTACCCTTCATCTTTACCGACCGCATCGGGGAAGGTGCGAGACCTGCCTGTTGGTGATCCTTGGTACCTTTTTCTCGATGCTCATGAGCTCCACAATCGCGGATCACCGTCTGAAAGTGGCCTTGGACAGTACCGTGGATAGCTGGGGAGGCTCAGTCTGGACCAACCTCTCGTTCGTCTACCCGGAGTTCACCACAACCGGTGCGTACGTTCGTAGCTTCAAGTAGTGGACTGATTCAAGTTAATATGCCGCCCAGTCGTCCTCACCACAGTATGGTGCGAAGTTCCAACTCATGAACCTCCAGAGGTCCAACTTCCTCTGTTTCGTCGTCTCGCGCGACCACAAGGAATCACCTACCTCTTCCTGGTCGGCTTCGCTAGTCATGCGATCCTCGACAGGATTGGGTCCGACCTCTCGACTGCGAGCTGGTTTCTGGTTCATGGTTGCTGGGCAATCGATGATGCCGTAGTGATGCCAAAGACGGATAAGGTATGGAGGCCAAAACAAAGTTACAATGATAGAGTTCCCTCATCACGAGTACAATCTCCATAACTTATGGAATCAATGGTGTTTGGTCGCTTATGAGAGTGAGCACGGGTGACGCCAACTCATGCTATCGGGCCCGGGACCGATGGCCACGAAGTGGCGACCCATCACAAACTTGAAATTAAACCTTCGCGAGCGAGAGTAGCGATGGAAGAAGAGGACTAGTCATTGATTTCAACTCGACATCCGCTTTGCATAGGCATTGAATAGTCAACCTAAGGAATACTGTGAAGGTAAAAGACTCTAAATGGGCGCATGTAGACACTGAATGAACAGTTAGAGGCGAGATTAATATACGCTGGCGAACACTTCTGCCACTGGCACCTGGTCCTCCTGACGTCTCTGATCGCACTTGTAGCTTGCCCTGTAGTCTGGTGACCAGACCGTCTGAGGTTGCTGCGTTGAGAGGCAAACCGTTGCAGGATGGCAAGTTGAGGCTCAGGCTTTCTGGGTGAGTGTTCCGCAGACCCCGAGCAGGTCGCAATACAGTACAATGACAATAAAAGTTATATCTGTGAGGGGCACCACACGTACGGTGGAAGAATCGATACTAGTTGATGTACGTCGCAACATCAAAGACCTAGATGGATGAACGGAACCCAATCGGCGAACGATGTGCCCTTACGTCGAGCTCTGCCAATAGCTTCATGCACCGCCCTCGCCGCCTCCCGACAATCCGGCCTCCCGCCGCCCCGAAACAGGCGCCCGTACACATCCTTGGCCACCTCAGGTGCGAGCCGATCGCTGATCGACCACATCGTACCCACGACCCCCCCATAACCCGCACACAACATGCCCGCTGCGATATGCATCGCCTCGTCGGACAGCGTCTCGTCTCCCATCGCCGTCTGACAGGCAGAGAGAAAGGCGAAGCCGCCACGGGGACGTTTCAGCGCAATGATGTCACGTAGCGCTAACCGACGTTCGTGGGCAAGACAGAGTCCACTGTGGAGCGGGTCGGCGGGATCTTGGACTCCGTGGCACGCAAAATGGACCCAGTCGGCTTCCTTCATCAAACGGAGTACTTCCTCGACTGTGCCTTCAGATGACTCCACGAAGACAGCTTGAGCAGAAGGCGGGTTGTTGATCGCTTCCCTGATATGATTCAGCTCGGGACCGACACCGGATAGTTGGAAGAGACCATCTGATGGTGGCTGGCGGACAGCAAGAAGGCGGAGGTTGCTGGTGGGAGGTGTCACAGAAGGATTGTGTGATAAAGAAATGATGCTCAGTGCGGGGACGTATGACGAGACCAGATAGTCGGACAGTTTGTAACCAGATTGCGAATACTGCGTTCCATAGAGACCGGCGGCATGGATAGGAAGAAACGTGAAAGGACCAGTTGGACACCAAAAAATGCGAGATAGATCACCAGGTTCCTATTTCTCAGTATAATCGAACAAATGAGCTCTACATTCGAGCAAGAACACATACCGAGATGGCCAAAACATCCAGGACAGGCTTGACGACGAGCGTCCACAAGGAGGATAACATAGATTCCCAGTCGACTTGGGGCATTGTAGCCCTTTGGCCCACCCTCGCCTCACGAACGAAATTCGTCATAAAGTTCTGGAGACGGATTGATTCCTTAAAAGTGAAACCAGGAAGCGGGACATGGATGACATGGTCGACGTCGGCAAGAACGACGAGCGCATCACAGCGAGTCTCTGCAGCGTTCAGGATGACGACCGGCCCAGAATGCGCTGCTTCACGGAGTTGAATGAAGCGCTTGGGGCCGAGGAATTGCTTGAAGCCCGGCAGCTGCCGGATCTCCCGGAGGAGTTTGTCTTGCTCAATTGCGAGCGCACGCTGCCTGTCTGCCGCCTGTCGCGGGTATTCTGCCGCGAAGTGCATTACATCCGTAGGCCCTGCTGGCCAGAGTCCGGACAACAGTTTTTCATGAGTTACCCTGGCCTGGTCTAACTCGGCAGAGAGTTTGTGAAGTCGGTGAGCATGGTCAGGATAGGCATCCATCAGCTCTTCATAAGGAGTGCGAAGCTGGAAGAGTCGGCCCAAAATGATTAAGCGCCCCTGTTGAAGCCACTCGACAGCGGTTTTTGGAAATCCAGCATCGAAAGCGGCAGCAGCCGCTTTCCGTACGATTCCAGCAGCTCCGACTACAATGAGTCCATGAGAGTTGTGATGAATGTGACAGGCACATGATATCCATTTCTGTGATGCATAAAATCGAGTGTGGACGTGACCCACCGGGGACAAAGCAGCTCTAGAGAATAAAGAGATTGCTTGCTCGAGGTCGCTCAACTTCCCAAGTCGATCAAACCGAGTGGTGAAGCATTTGCCAAGCTGTACAAGAAAGAGGGGTTTGAGAGGATGACCACAAGGTGCAAGGTCGATCACATCCTTCTGCAGCGAAATTATGTCCTCAAAGTCGTCATGATTGAACTGGCGGAGGCACTCAAAACGAGCGTTCAAGAATGCGTTCAGGTTGTGAAGAAGGACGAGCTTGCGGGGATGGCCGTAAGGGGTGAGGTTAACCACGTTGCGCTGCATTGCAAGTGCATCTGTAGGGTCGCCGAGCTGCCCGAGGCGCTCGAAACGAGTGAAGAAGTAGATGCCGAGCCTGTAAAGAACATTGGACTTCCGAGGGTTGGTATCAGGAATGAGGTCGACCACACTCTTCTGTGTCGAAATTGCATCTTCAAGGTCGCTGAGCCGGTCGAGGTGCATGAAACGAGCCCTCGAGGAGCTGCAGAGGCTGTCAAGATGGAGGGGTCTGTCGAGATGACTGAGTGGTGTACATGTGAGGCTGATTGAAGCCTTTTGCATCGAAATTGCATCCTCGAGATCGCTAAGTTGGCCAAAGTATGTGGAATGACTTCTCAAGCAGTCTGCGAGGCGGTTCAGATAATTGGGTTTGTCATGGTGACCGAATCTCTGAGCAAATAAATTGCTTCCTCTAGGTCACTGACCTGGCCGAGACGTTCGAATCGAGTCTTCAAGTCACCACTCACGCTGCTAAGGTAGCGAGGCATGTCGGGGTGACCGCGAGGAGTGAGGCTGACCGCAGTCCTATGCATTAGGATTGCGTCTTCGAGGCTACCGAGTGGTTAGGAATTAACTTAACCTGTGCGACACCCCAACTGGTACTGGAAGCGGATACCTGACCAGGTTGATCTGCGGAGTTTGGTTGCTAGTCTCGAGCCGTTATAGGAAAATTGGGAGGGCAGAGCTGTCCTATAGCGCGGAAAATCCCGACACTAGGAGCGCCCTGAGCCTTTACTCTGACACTATCGTCAACATCACTCATGACTCGGGGAGAGTTCGACCACGGAAGGCTTACGACTCCGATTTCCCATCATCGCTCCACATCATATACAGGTTTTCCATTCATAATTGTACTTACATGACGGACCAATGCACTAACCGATTTGTCTCTCCTGTGTCCCTCTCCAAACCTCGGTGGGGTATCTTATCGGCCATTGCTTCGACATGATGGTGTGTTGGCTCCCCGTTCTCACCAAGAAACCACTGGCAGAATGGGTGATATGACGCGTCTACACCCATGTGGCGTGAGTGATCCTTGACGCGAGCGCCGCAGCATATAGTTTAGGTTACATATATACCCTATGGAACGCCAAAGAGTCAAAATGACATCCTGAAATGTAGAGGAATCGAACCCAACGTATTATCCGTTAGCCTTTGCGCGGCTGTTTCGTTATCTTTCCTTTAGGGCGAATGTCACACTGACGCACCATGCTTAGTAGGGGGCGCTTACCTTGGTTGTGCGAGACTAGACGAGTTCTTGCGCATAGCTGAGTGGATGCCCGGTGAAGAACCGATAAAGCGAATCCGTTAGCCCCACGACACACTCTAACAGCCCTTTGATATCATCCCGCTGTGATCCCACTGTCCTTTCTAAATCATTGATCCGCTCCAAGAGGGCTTCATGATCGCTTCTCTCAACGAGCGGTGCACCGCGCAGCGAGTATGCGGGCCCTGGCTTGAGGCCTGTTGAGGCGGGAGACCGAGGACGCGTTTTCTGTGGGCGGGAAGGAGCTACGGCGGTACGCGGGGGCAGAGAACGTTGAGAATGGGCGTGAGTGGTGTGATGTTGTCTACCGCGCTGGGAGGATGCCACCGCACGACTGCGTGTGCGAGAGGATGGGCCAGCACGTACGGCAGTGTCAGCGTGTCCGCCGAGTGCGTCTTCCACTTCGAGGTCTGTGCTTTGCATGTGAGCCACCAAAAGAACAAAATAAATTAAGACCAACCTTCGGTCACCATTGGTATATCCTGGTCGACCGCGGCGGTTGGAACGCGCTGCGGCGAGTGTTGACGCGTGGGCGAAGGTGAAGAAGTGTCACTTTGGAGCGATGACGCCGTGGCGCGAGACGCGCTCCGACCTCTTCGAGTCTTCTTGGGCGGTGGTAGTGACGCAGGAGACCGGTCTCGTTTGTTAGCGCCAGCGTGGTCAC
>QFES01001032.1:0-21919 GCA_003316375.1 Tylopilus plumbeoviolaceoides
AAAATACGACAAGTCCCATTCCTTGGCTAGATGATCTACGAACACAATATTTTGAATCTGAAAAGGCAGTGGGTAGATTGACGGCGGGAGCAGAGGTGATTCGGTCGATGGTGGCCAACGTAAAGTAAGGCCAGGTTGATAGTCGTCATTGGTTACCGTTGACAATTTGGTAGGATCATTGAAGATGCAGAAGCGTCAGGGAGAAGATTTCACGATGCACTGGACAAGGCGACCGAGATCGCAGCCGCGCTTGAGAGTCCTACAACCCATCACGACACACTGATGCAAGGTAACGTCACGAGCTACTTTAGGAGGTTTCTCCTCACCTTTCTGGCAGAGTTGAGGCATCTCGATGGCGTCCTCAGGCATGAAGTGGAGGTAATGACACGTACTAAAGTACGCCACGTTGTACTGTCGAAAGATCAATGGCGAAGGCTGACGCCTGCACCAGAACGACTATACCGAACAATGTGTCGAGGCTTTGCGCCGGATCAGCACCCTGAACGTGGACCTCGTTCAACTGCCTACTACACTCGCTCAATTGCAAGCCAAGTTTCGGGCCAAGACTAATTTCTCGCACATCCAACGCTTACATGGCATGCTATACTCTTACGGTGCCACGGTGATCGAGATTGTACGCCGAAAGGAGTTTGGTGAGCTTTACAGCATCATCTATCTCCGCATCACTCAACAATAGACAGCCCGTTTCTTTTATCAGCGGGCACAATCCATTTTGGAGGTGATGGCGAAACTCTCGTAAGTGAGCACGTTCCACTTCTTATGGCATGAGATGACGATGAAACTCAGCGCGAACGAAAGAAAACGCCGTCAAGTATACCGTGGTGAAGTACACGGTCAACTGCCATTTGATACTCGAGGCATGGACGATCCTGTACCCACCATCGACTTTTCACCCTCTGGAGGCAAGGATTCAGCATATTCCCTCGAGAGAGGCGACGTAGACGGTGAGTTTGATGGCTTTCTGCGCACATGCGGCAAAACAGAGTCGTAACAAACCCCCTTGTGACAGCTTTCTTACAAGTGGTACACGACCTGGAGGAATATGCCCGATCTAGTCCAGACACAGCGATTATCACCTCTGTGCAAGAGACACTCAGTGTACTCGAGAGGCTTGTACAAAAAATGGATAACCTCGAAGCAGGCTTCGATCGTATTGCGGAGCGGTCGCGTAGGTCGCTTGTCGTTTTCTTTCTGATACCTTCTCAACGTTTGCAGTGCTTTCTGCCTCTCGATTGTCAGCCTCTCGAAGAAAACGTATGTGCTCTTTTCTTGTAGTTGTTATGTTAAAAAAAATGCATGCCATAACAGTTACAGAAGCGGATGAGATGGCTTTCCAAGAACTCTCGGAGCAGCTTCGCAATGCCGAGGAAGCAAAGGCTCAGACGGAACACAACGCGCACCTGGAGCGGGCTACTCTCGAAGCAGAGATACAACAACTGAAGCAAGACATCCAAAACGCCGAGCTCGCTTCTCAATCCGAGCGTGAAAGAGCCGATGCGCTGGAACGCG
This sequence comes from Tylopilus plumbeoviolaceoides, assembly GCA_003316375.1. Lineage (NCBI taxonomy): Eukaryota > Fungi > Basidiomycota > Agaricomycetes > Boletales > Boletaceae > Tylopilus > Tylopilus plumbeoviolaceoides. The sequence continues at coordinate 1,531 of QFES01001032.1, forward strand.
AGTTGCATCAAGCCAAGGCGCAGATTGAGGGCGAGGTGTCCGCGCGGCGGATTCTAGAGCGACGAAGCTCTGAACTGGCACGAGATGTGGAGGGGCAACGTCAAGAGCGTGTCAAGGCGCTCAGCGATGCGACGGAGCAGGCAAGAGTGGCGGACGGGCTTCGCCAAGAGCTTGCACAGGTCCGTGTACAAGCCGACGAGGTCAAAGCGCTCGAAGCTAAGAACGAGGCCAAGGTGAACCAGCTTTTAGCAGAACAAACAGTGACGCTGCGAAATCTAGAAGAAGCACGTTCACGTGGAGAAGACTTAGAGAGCCAAATACGGACCGCCAGGGCTGAAAACGACGAGGTGCATCGGATGCTGAGAGAGTCGAATATGGAGAAGGATCGGCTGCTTAGGGCACAAGCGACAGAGCATGATCGAATGCTCCGGGATCATATCGCAGAGGCGGACGGTGATCGTGCTGTGTTGGAGCATCAGTTCTCGGAGCTGCGAGAACAGCTCGAGGACGCGAATCGACAGCTCAAAGATGCTCAGGCCAACGTGGAGCTGACCAACGCGGACGCGATGGGCTTGCGGGAGGAGCTGCAACGCGTCGAGCACGAGTTGCGCGAGGCGAGACATGTGGAGCGGTTACTGCTAGAGGACGTGAATGCCGGGCGCATCTCACAATCCGACCTAGAGCAAAACTTAGAGAACAGTGGGCGACTGTTGGCACAGATGCTCGACGTGGCAATTGCGTTCCGGAATGCTCATTCCAGGGCGCTATCAATGATGCGCGCATATACCACCCATCCGAACGCCAAACAAGGTCAGACCCCGAGCGGGTACCCCCAGGTCGCAGAACCCGCGTTCTCCCCGCCCCCGCTATTGCGTCATGATGCCATTGTAGAAGAACCATCGCCGATAGATCCCTCGGATCCAGTCGGAGCATTGGAACTCCTACGATCGTTTGATCACGATCACTTTCTGGACGTCGTCGCCAAAACGGGGACAGTCATTCGGAAATGGCAGAAACAATGCAAAGAATACAGGGAACGCGCCAAGAGCAAGATATCGTTCCGAAATTTTGCCAAGGGGGATCTTGCGTTGTTCCTCCCTACCCGAAATTCTGTGTCGAAGCCTTGGGCGGCGTTTAATGGTGCGCGCCACTTCTATTCGCTTGAGGTCAACGCCACCTAACGTCCAACATTTGAATTTTCTGCGCAGTCTCATTTCCCCATTATTTCCTTTTGGCAACGGGTCATTTAGCAGAGCAGTTGAAGACGCGTGAATGGATAGTCGCTCGGATTACGTCTATCACGGAGCGGGTGGTCGACCATAAGGTAAAGGTCAATATACATCCTTTCTCCCGTGTCTTATTTCATATTGCCCAGGATCCGAGCAGTAATCCGTACGGCTTGGGCGACGGCATCAAGTACTACTTGCTAGAGGTTGAGGATTGGACACAGTCTACCCAAGTTAACAAACGGAGAAGCAATTTACGAAAAGTCTCGGCTGTATCTGATCCGGAGAGCGAACGGAAGACAACGTCGGACGCTGCAGAGCAACCACCGATTCCTCCAGGCCCACCCAAAGCCCAAGTTGAAAACTCGTTCAGCGTTACGCAACCTCCTACCTCGCACTTGTTTCCTGCGCGCCCGCGCGCAAACTCGACGCCGTCTGCCGGACCTTCGTCACTCTCGCGATTACTCGCCCAAGCGTCTCTCGAACCATATGAGGACCCGTCATCCGTAGTCGTTCCGCCGTCTAAAGCTGAAGCGCCTACGTCCCCCCCTCCCAATTCAGACCCAGAGCCCTTTCCCTCATCACATCCACGCCCACAATCATCGTCTCCATCGCTGTCTCCCAAGGTCCCGGTCGCGTCTCCGCATGTGGTTCATCCGTCTGCAGGGCCAAGTCCATCACAACCACGGACATCATCGCCGTTGCGCCCACTATCGCGTGCATCTCGGTTGTCGACGACATCCAAAATATCCTCGGCGCGACCACCCACACTGGCAGCGGTCACAGGTTCGCCGGTGGCGGTGAAAGCTGTGGCGACGACGGCGCTGACTGACCCTACCTTTTCGGCGGTCCCAATGTCCTCCGAGTCTGCATTGCTTGCAGGTCCACCATCGCCTTCAGAGTCTCTCTCAGATGGGATGTCGCAGCTGCTACTGAACCGACGTCGCACGTCATCGTACCTCGTTGCACGCGCGTCGCCCTTGGGATCCGGGTCTGGCACAGGTGGTATGCCCGGTGCACTGCCACAGATACAGTCTCGCGTTCAAACATATGCCCCACTTGCGCAGCCCAGTACGCTAGCATCCTTTGCGAGCAATTGGGTCGTTCCGTTTGGGAGGCGGAAAAAGACTGACGCGACGACAGTTCCGGTGCCATCGTCCCCATCGCTGACGGAAACGAGCATGGGCACCGGCGGCGGACAAATATACTACGACGCGCCTTCGGGAAGTACCACCAGCAAGAGCAGGGACGTGTCGGCGAGCGATATGTTGAGACGGCTATAGAATGTGTGCTATGCGCTGGCGCTGGATCTTATTGCTTGGCTTGCGCAGGGAGCAGCTAGAGTTGGATGCTGGCACTATCGATGCTTATTTGGGATGAGCTTGTTTGTAGGTAGTTGCAACTCTCGCGCATGCTCAGCAACGCTTCAACACGCTTGTTTGAGCTGTCAGGAATTTACTTTGTTAATTTCAAGACGTCCTCCGGGCGGGCCAAGGTGACGTATGGCATAGATCCGGCGATGACATCATCTCTGTCCAGTGTATTGTTTACAGCTTCCAGCGAGGATCAGTGGATAGCCGACGAGAATGAATCCTATCGCAGAGCTGACAAAGGGCTATTTTAAACACACGCAAGAAAGCATGCGTGTCCTCGTGGAAATCCGGGTGGTATTCTGGCCCGGCAGTATGTGTCGTTGAACATGCCCCAAGAGGCTGGCAACCCCTCATGAGAGCTTGGCTGCAACATTTACTGCCTACCCGATGATTGACTCCGCTCCACTAGTACGAAGGAAAGTGTGCACTCCGTGCCAAAGGCCTTGTTCATCGTGCTACTTTCTGTCTCGAGAGATTCGGCCTGAAGCTGGGTGGCCAAGCACATGGTTTACGGGGATCCACAAGCACCAAACTGTAGATTCAGGCACTTTCAAAGGCAGTGCAAGTTACTGGGCAGCCACACAGACAACAGCTCGGGCTCGATCAACCAATGCATAGTGGGGAGACACCGGCGTGATCCTGACAGATGAGTTATCCATTGTTTGCTAGCAGGGTGGTCACGGCGGGATTCCCCTATCCTTGGGAGATACACTGACCAAGATGAGTAGGAATGGAACGCGGTAGGACCGTGGAGATAGCACCTCATCACTCCACTCGGAGGTTTCGTGGAAAATTGTCGGGTCAAACTGTCAGCAGCGACACCGAGGTTGAAGCAAGGGACAAGCTGAAAAATCCCAGAGTGATGACCTTTTTGATCCACCACTGCTTATCAATTGATCATGCGGCGGTCTCGGATGCAGGGTAGTGACCCGTGTCGTGTTGTAGGATGGTCAGCAGTGCACCACGCTGGGAATAAACCTCGCCCGACGGGGACCATGATACAGGTGCGAGTTCGCACACCGACTCGGATGTTCACAAGTCTACATGTCGGCCATTTCCTCCTTTGGCTTCAGACACCATGTAGCGTGATCCAGGCACAGTGCGGCTTCAAGCCGATATCAAAGTTCAACGTTCAACCATGTCGAAAATACCGACAATTGGATGGTGCGGTATCTCTGGAAAAACGCCTTAACCTCAGCCTTTCCCGCGCTAAAGGTATAAGACGCGACGCGCCACTAGTACTAGCGACCGCATAACTTCCTTTTTGTTATACCACATCCACTTGCTCCACACCTTCTTCGTATACATTCACAAGACGATATGCCAAGTGCTGGTACTGCTCCAGTCGGGGCTCAGGAGAACTCGTTGGCGCACCTGATCGACCCGAACAGAAAATGGTACAACAACAGGCGGTGAGTACCCAAGGACGCAGCAGTCGTGCTTCCGTACAGCTGACGTACATCACGATGCAGACTGATTGCCCTCCACGCGTGGATTGTGCTTCTGTACGTCTGGAAGAATACGCACGCGTCACATCGGTTTTTTTCTGACGTTTTCATGTCACCTGCAGTCTGATCACATCGTCTACCAATGGTTACGACGGTAGCATGATGAACGGGCTACAAACTCTTACTCAGTGGCGGTCTGCTTTCGGCGACCCATCTGGAGGAAAGCTTGGTCTGCTCAATGCCATCCAAGTGAGCACGCCCGACTATATACGCTATTGAGGTTATTGTTTTACAATGCGTTCGTAGAATATTGGTGGACTGGCAGGCTACCCTTTCGCCCCCTACGTGTCTGACGGTATTGGTCGTCGTCGGGCGGTGTGGTTGGGTGCAGCTATCATGTGTATCGCTACTGCCGTTCAAACTGCTTCGCAATCTGTCGGCATGTTCATCGGTGCCCGTTTCTTGATTGGCTTCGGCCTTACTTTTGCAGGTGAGTCCGGAAGAACATTATTGAACTGTGCGGTGCAATAAACTAGGGAATCGTTGCAGCCAATGCCGCTCCCATGCTGGTTACCGAAATCTCATATCCCACATACCGCGCTCCTTTGACATCTCTATACAACTCCCTCTGGTATTCTGGTGCTATCATGTATGCTTTTCCCACCTGATACGCCTCTTGGTGCTATTTTTGACTGACATTAATTTTTATCAGCGCTGCGTGGACGACATACGGCACCTTCCAGATGAACAGCACATGGGCATGGCGCTTGCCATCACTGCTCCAGGCTCTTCCCTCGATTTTTCAAGTCGTGTTAGTTCTATTTGCACCAGAGTCGCCTCGTTGGCTCGTCAGCAAGGGGCGCGAAAGTGAGGCATTGCAGATTCTTGCCTATTATCACGCCGACGGCAACGAGTAAGTGTGCAAAAAAAAAACCTCGTTTTGGTAATGAATTCGCCTCTAGATCAGATCCGCTTGTGCAACATGAGTTCCAGGAAATCAAGGCTGCACTCCACTTTCACCGTTCGGTCGCTGAAAATGTTGGCTGGAAGTCACTCGTCAAAACTCCTGGAAACCGCAAGCGCATGCTTATTATCGTTGCGATTGCCTTCTTCTCGCAATGGTCCGGTAATGGCCTTGTCTCATACTACTTGACCAAGGTCTTCGATCAGATCGGTATTACCGGCACGGGCACTCAACTCCTCATCAACGGCATTCTGCAGGTGTGGAACTTGGCCTGGGCAGTGTATGCTTCCTTCATGGTCGACCGATTGGGTCGTCGGTTCCTCTTTTTGCTTTCCGCCGGTTTGATGACCCTGTTTTACACGGCACAAGCAGTGTGCTTCTCTGAGTATGCTCAACATGGGACCGCTGCGGCTGGACATGCCGTCATTGCCTTCATCTTCCTCTTCTACGCTGCATATGACATTGCGTTCACCCCTCTGATCGTCTCCTACACGGTCGAGATCTTGCCGTACAACCTCCGTGCCAAAGGATTCAACGTCTTCAGCTTTGTCATTTCGCTCACCCTCATATTTAACCAATATGTCAACCCGATCGCATTAGACGCGCTCGGATGGAAGTACTACGTAAGTCGCGCTCAATGTCCTTCATACCAAGCACGACCGGTGCTGACTGCCCGCTTCCATGTATCTAGCTCGTGTACGTCTGCTGGCTAGCGTTCGAATTCGTGTTCTTGTGGTTCTTCATCGTGGAGACCAAGAATCGGACACTAGAAGAAACGGCGGCCTTGTTCGACGGCGACGATGCTGTCAACCAGATCGTATGCCAGGCAGACGCGAAAGAGGTGCTCGAAGACTCAGAAAAGCGTTCGACAGGTCAAGAAAATGCATGATACCCTCGCCTCATTCTACTTCTCGCCACATTTGACGCCATTTCGCTTGTTCGTGGACTTTGGGTCGCGTTCTCGTTTTGGGCTTTCGTTACATCACTGCCGATCGTTATCACGTTCGCGACTCGGATGTTAGGACATGCCTCTTTGCACTTGTGTACATTACTCAATGAGGTTGCACCTCCCATATATTTGGTCACTACCTCGGACAAAACGATTTTCCGCCGCAGCCCCACGTCGGGCTGATCGTGCCACACGAAACATCTGTCAGGGAGATGAACCGCGGTCATATCATGCCTTATCTGCCTTATCCAAGCCCCTGGACAATATCAGTCACCTTTGTTTGGTACTATGTCACGGCCCAGTGACCTACCATCACCACCACGAGACCGATGGTCGTCGGGAAAAAAAGGTAGGTGACAACGTGGACTCCAACGTGCCCACACCCACACCCCGCCTTCCTTTATCAACAACCGCTGCGCCTCGTGATGCGATGCGACCACATGACGACGTATTTTTCCGCGTCTTTTTTCCCAACCGATGTTTATCATTGTCTTGGGGGCCCATGATATCGATACGCGCTGTCCAAGGTACGAGATGTCGACGTCGACGATATATGACATGGGGCGTTGGCACAGACGGTCACGCGCCTGCCCGCGTCCGCATCCAACCAAGTCCCCGCCCCTCGGGGTCGACCCTGCCAAACAGCACCCGCGTCCGCACGGCACCGTCCATGTATGCGCTCGACCGCAAAGACGTCACACCCGCACCCACGCGCACGGAGTCTAACTTGAAGTCCAAGCGCATGATGCGGACGTGGCCCCGCGGATGGTATTCGGGACGCCCGACGCGCGGCGTTCGCCGTCTACGTCTATCCCTGGACCGTAAATTATTAGGCCCGCCCACTTGCACTTGCTTCTGTGTTCTCCCTATCGGCTTGCCAGTGTGGAAACGACACGACGTACTCAAGGATGTGCATGCGAAGAATGCAGTGCGCGCGTTTGAGGCGAATAGAAGCCATCCGTACATGCTCCTTCGCTACCGATCCAGCGAGGGGCTAAAAATCGGAGATGCCCCTGCGACTCCGTAGGACCACTGTTGCAGCTGTGCAGGCCTGACCGAGGACAGCAGGAAGCGTTCCGAGAACCTGCCCCCTGGATCGGAATTGTAAACTCAGATTGGCACTAGGGTTACCCCACGCCGGCCGCCATAGGATCAACTGGCTAAATAAGAGGGGAACCTTTTAAATCGAGTCCGAATTTAGGAGCCTACTCGTTCGTAACCAGTCGTAGTGCATCATCTTCATGGCCCAACCCCAAAAAGATCCGCACAATCAATAGCCGAAGACACCAGACATCCGAAGCCACGCTAATGCATCGCAGGGTCATGACGAAGCGTGCACCGAGTGGTGGCAGATCTTACACAGTGCTGTACTCGAACCTGCCAACATTGTACGCCAGACTCGGCAAAGCAACTGCAATCACTCCAGCCTCTCAGGAGTCCCCGAGAAATTAAGTCAATGTAGTATATGAACAGACCTACTGTGACACTTGGGGGGAGGAGACAGAGAAGTGCGAGAGGTGAAAAGGAGGAGATATGGATCAGCCTGGCTATCGAACACATGCCCGCAAAGTACAAAGTAAGGATGGCTATGACAGGAGAAAAAAAAACGACGTCAGCAAGGATATCATTCACTGCTGCCACTTGAGAAGAGAGATAATATACATAAAAGGGGAAAGCCGAGACTCCGAGCAAGTGGGAGGTTAACGAGAGAAACTGCCTGGATTACGGAGAGTCAGGTCCAAAGTGAACGAATAAATACGTAGGGATTGTGATGCAGTGGTGGCGGTCGCTCTCCTTTGCCAAGGTACCATGCAAAATGGGTCCATCGTTACCTCATCCACCTCCACCACGTTGCTTAGCTCCGGCAAGCAGACGGGGCTGGTACGAGGCCTGTCGTTGTTCCCGTCATTTAAAACCACCCCTCGAGCAAGACATAGCCAGCCGAACCGGGACAACCGAAAAGAAAGGACGATTAAAGAAGAGAAAATAAACACGAAACTGGGCGAGATGAAGGAAGGCTCCACCTGACTCAACCAGTCTTGCTATTCCCCTTCTTCTGCTTGCGAGGTGGTGTCACCGGTCGTCCCATGTTCATGCCTCCATAAGGGTACTTGGCTTTTTTCTCGGCGGGCTTAAGGATCTTTGGACCATGTTACCAAATTAAAATTGGCAGCAATACATCACGTGACAACTCACTTGGAACGAACACAGTAATGTCTCGTCAACGCTCATCATGGCGCCGGCATTGTCGAACTCTCCGCAATAATTTGGTGCTGAGAATAAGGTAACAAGATGTCGCTTTGCAAAGAATTCGTAACCGTCTTCCACGACCTGTGACACGTCAGCGTTGGGACCTGGCAGCGTCGTCAGGGTGCATCTTTGAAACGTGCCTGATGTGCTCTGCAAATGAGGTCCATGTCATGTTTCTGCAAAAATCTTGAGACGACGTCTGGCCCAAACGTGAACGAGACGCCTCGGTCATTCTCCGACCACCCAGTGATGTCTTTGTCTGGGTCCGACCATAGAAGGTCGCAAAGTAGCCCTGCTCGATCGGTGAGATGCCGCCTCACAGTGGACAGGGCGCAGGCGTACCAGTGTCTGGGACGTCTGTAGGTCTCATCACCCTCCTTATTTGCTCCATTGATTGAAGATCGGGAGACAATCCGCCGTGCATGGTGAATATCTTCTCGTCGATGATGGCAGCGATGGGTAGACAATTAAAGCAATCAGTAAACGTTTTCCATAGCTTGATGTTGTACCGTCGTTTGCCTAAGCTCTATTTTCAATACCGACCACGACCCGGAGCGATAACAAGGATGACACACATTCGTCATAAAAACCGTAAATTCGGTTGATACTTGCACACTCGTGATTTCCACGAAGGATGAAAAAGTTTTCAGGGTACTTGATCTTGTATGCGAGGAGAAGGCAAATGGTCTCGAGGGACTGCTTACCCCGGTCGACATAGTCGCCGAGGAAGAGGTAGTTGGCTTCTGGTGGGAAACCGCCGTACTCGAAAAGTCGCAAAAGGTCATAGTATTGACCATGGATGTCACCTGTTGACCATACCGGCAGCATGAGTCATGACAAGATATGCTGTGCCGACTATGAAGGCGCACCACAAATCTTGATGGGTGCCTCTAGTTCCAGTAGAATGGGTTGGTTTATGAAAATTTCGCGTGCTTTCGTGCAGAGATATTTGATTTCGTACTCTTGTAGTTGCACCGGCTTGCCTGGTCGGTTACCACGCACTGTCGTAGAAAAAAAGGACGACGATCAGCACTGCTGCTCGAAAAAAAAGACAACCAAGACATCATGTCTGGAAGTGAAAATGCGCCGAAAGTAGTTCGGGGGGGACGTATCTTGCACCCGAGACGACTTTTTTCGGCCGCCCCATGCCAAGACATGCGCGACACCGCCGTATGCTGCGCTTGCGACCCCGTGCCGCACGGCGCCTACGCCGACCCTCGCACCGACCCTCCGAAGCGACTGAGCGAGGACGATACCGGGTGGCGTTTGCATGCCCCTCCTCTACCGTGCGCGCGACAGACAGACGGACGCCACCCACCTTCTAACAGGCGGTCGATGACCGAGTCCAGATCGATCTCCGTCGCAGTATCGGCCATGATGAGAGGTGGTTCTTGAAGAGCTGAGACGTTGGCGGAAGGAGCGAGGCAGGGAGGTTGCTGGTGGAAAAAACAAGGGAATAAGGGTGATGTTTTGCGGGTGCGCTAAGTCGAATTTTTGCGAGGAGAGAGGAGTGGGATGGCGATGGCTTTCGTCGGCTGCCAGCACCAGAAACAAGGAAGAAAAGAGGTGAAAAAGAAAATCGATGAGAGTACGGATACAAAGATAACGGAGGAGCTCGTTTGATGCGACGATGGCCAAAGGCAAAAACCGAACGTGGTATACTGCAAAAACCGTGGGAAATAACCCTACAAACCTCGCATTTTCTTACCTCCTCGTGCTTGCTCGAGAATCAGCACCCCCGGATCAGCGTGACGTTATTACCACCATCCATCCGAGTCGGTGGCATTGCAGAAGCTCTCAGCCGACCGAGATCTGGAGCCTTGGATCGTCCAATTCCTGATCCCAGCACGTACACGGATGTACTGTACAGATTAAAAATGTTCAAAGGGATAATACACGACGAGAGAGCAAAGGGATTGGAATGCCACTCTTGTATTGAACACCTCCTTTGACATGATGCATGGTATTGCTTGTATCCGAGTCGCTTTCCGCTGCCTTGACAGAACAGCAGCTCACAATCACTAGTATGCACATGGGACTTGCACAGCAAGGCATCATCAACAGTCATCATGGTCACCTCTGCGAAAAGTTCATAAACCTGTAATACGGCAACGATGACCCGGCCGGTGACGTCATGGAGTTGGTTGCAACGTGCTCTGCAAGTCATGTTTCTCCAAAAATCCCTTGACGTCCTTTCCAACCGTACAGGAGACGCATCGCTCAGGATTGTCCGACCACCCGTCATGCTAGCGCAAAATCACCGATGCTTATTTTATTCCGCGAAGAGGAGAAAAAAAAGAGACATCATGTGGGCGCACTAAGTATCTATAGCCTGGGATGCCAAAGGTCCAGTGAAAGTCCGAGACGTATCATGCAGGCACCTGGGACCTAGACGGTCGCTGCCCCGAGCCATCTTCCCCCTGCGCACGTCGCGCACGCCGTCGCCGTCGCCTGAAAACAATCACATCAGCCCACGAACGGACTCTACCGCACCAAAGAAACGGACCTTGGAAACATCGGTCCCTTCGGCATCGGTCGTTGATCAATGTCCAGCGCAATGTTGGTCCCGGCGTGAATTCCCTATGCCCCACATCAGATTCAGATCTCCCAAAAGTGTAACGGGACCGTCTACCTCGATCCATTCCACGACAGCCGGTACATCGGGCGCTTGCAACAAAAATTGCTCCCCTTCCAACCTCACCCGAATCACGTTTTTCCGCTTCAGATAATCGTTCCCTAGACCGCTCTCTGCGTGCTGCAACGTATACGCACGTAAGAGGTCCGACTTGGGCGGCCTCGAGATCTCGCCGTTGCGCCACGTTTGCGTGCGTCCGGTGGCCACGGGCAGGAACGTGAGTCGCGACGCCGATCGAGGTTGCGCTGGCTGAGACATGCGTCGAGACACTGGCGTCGCTCGCGCCGTGGACTCGTGCGACAACGACGAACGGCTCTCCTGCATATCGACAGGCAGCAGCTCCAGTTCATGCGGCTGCGGACGCGACGTCTCCCCAGTACTCGACTCACCCCGGGCGGTGCTCGAACTCCGGAACGGCGACAAGAAACTCGCAGCCGACATGCGTTTTGCCGGCCGCGGCGTAGACGTACTTTGGATTGTCATCGACGACTGCGATCCGGTTCGCTGTCTCACTGGGGGGACAGACGTCGATCGTGCAGAGGGTTCTGTCGGTGTGACAGGTGTCGGGGAATCATCGATGCCCAGTTTTGGCGGCCGTTCAAATGGCTCTTCGGATCTCTTCTTCCGCGTCCGAGGTGGATTAGGACCTGCTACGTCACCAACGCCGACGTGCTTCTCCCACCAATCTCCCAAAACACCCGCACCACTCGCTCCGGGGGGACACTTGTATATCCGAAAGGTGGTCCCTTCCAACTCGCACACCACTCTTCGCCACTTACGGTCCTTGGCCTGTACACCAGGGGAGCTAAACTCCATCTTACGAGGCATGATGGCTGCGAGGTACAGATAATTGCTGTAAGGTGGTAGTCGCTCTCGTCCTTCGTCCTCGCGTGGTACGATGTGCGTTTCTTTGGGACGTGGTTTGAACGTAGGATACGGTGGAGGATCTGATGTAGGATGGAAACTTGGCATAGAAGTGCGTCGGAGAAGACGTCCAATGATGGCTTCTGTGTCGCTTTCCTCCGATTCTTCACGACTCTCGCTGGTGTGTCCCGACACCGACGCGGCGTTGGACCCCATGCCCCCCTTGGATTTCCCAGGCCGCTCAGTGCGGCGAGTGGAACCAAGATTGATCATGCTACGCGAGGCAACACGGTATAAACTCGGTCGGTTCTCCAACCGAGTGGTTCCGGGTATCAGGAGGTCAGGATCTCGAGGATGACGCTGGGTAACTTCCTCGACAATCGGTACGTTGGGAGAGAACGGATAGTTCTCCAGAGGAGTGGACGATGGCACAACACGAATCGGCTGGACGTAGGTCTTGGAGCATGAGCAGTCGCTTAGGTTCAGGCCGACAGGGTCACTGTGGGGTGACATGGGAGTGATGGGACTTTCAGTCATAGATTCGTCGTCCCTCAAGGGTCGTTTCTGCGAGATTTTAAAGCCTTGGTTAGACGGACCAGCACTAGGCGGTTCATCATCTTCGTCGTCACTTTGGTGGACGCTAGAAGCGTCCATGAACTCTTCGTCGCATTCGTCAACGTCATCTTCATCTGAATCCTCTAGCGTCACAGGCTCGTGATCTGTATGACATTCGATGTTACTGTGACCGTGTCTGGACAATGATGGCATGCTTCGCAAGGGTACCCTCCGCCTTGGCGGTGGGTCTGGGACAGGGGGTGGTGGCGGCAATGCTGGTAAATTGAGTAATGGCATCGGCTGCCTTGTAATTATTGACGGTGATAACCGAAGACCACGTTCCGTCGTGACGCAGAATGGTGGAGGTAAGGGGGCACTATGGCGAGGCACCAAAGGGGGCCGCGATGGGATTGGTTTTGAGGTGGAATCCCCCGCAGCTCGTAGTGACTGAGTCCTCGAGAGGGTACCAGTGTCTGAAGAGGTCGAGGGCGTGGGTTCAGTCAATTGGTTCATGTCACTGTCATTATGGGGATAGACATCCCCCGAGGGTCGTGGTGTGTCGTTAATCGGCGTGTCTTGCACAGCCTCCTCGTAAGGCTTGGCATCTGGAGCGGCGCTGATTTGTGCTGAGATCTTGGGGCTTGGCGAAGGAGATCGAACAGGCTGTACACCAACATCGAGAGAGGTGGTGGACTGTGAGAACGAAGGCGCAGGAGCCTCTAGCTTTCTAGGGTCGTCAACGAGGGCTCGACCTCCTAAACCCGTCTGATCACGAAAGAAGAGCGGTGCAACATCGCGATCGGTAAACGTCGAGCGAATCGGCGCAGCGCGCAAGGAATCCCAAGCGGAGTGACGTCTAGGTCGGAAAGGGGATGAATTGCCGCTCGCAGAGGCGTCTTGAGACGAGTCATCCGTATCCATAGGATTAGGGCCGTCTTCTGCCCTAAACCCGATGAAGGGCGAAACGTCCGGCTTGCGCACGAGGTCCACGGAGGAGTGTGCCCGTCGAAAGTCTTGGGTAGGTGTGGCGACAGGGGAGCTGGCATCTCTGGATTTTCTGCCGTTCATCCAACCACGTAAGGCGAGTTTTTTGAGGAAGTGAAGTGCCCGAGCCTTACCGAAGGCCGTGAGCAGGCAAATTTCAAACGTGGCAGACGCGCAAGGGTAAGACTGTTCGTACCTGGAAAGGCGGCGAGCGCACTGGCGGCTGGTCGGGAAGGGAACAATCCATCGTGGTGGTCAACACGAAAGGGAGAGTACAGGACCGGCGCTATCTGACGGCGGACACGTTTTCGAAGAGCCGAAACTAGTTTAGTCAATTTCCGTGCAGCTGTGACTCGGGAAAGGCTAGCAAGACGGCTTACATTGCTGTAGACAACAAAATGCGCCGAGTCCAAGCGATGAGTACTAGTAGGTGGTGGTCGAGCGTCAAAACGCTTCTAAAAACGCTGCAAGACGGAGGTCATGGGTGCTTGGACCAAGGGAACGAGCCTGGGGAGACGAAGCCGAATCGTATCATCGTGCTAAACTTGTCACATAGCAGGGTTCTTAACTCGTCTTTTTATGTCCACTTCAGTGATGGCAAAACCATTGACCACCCTCAGGCGAACAGACGACGAATGCCATCAACTTTTCAGTCACTCTATCATGGCAACCATCGCAACACCCAGTGTGCAACACTTATCTAGATCTACGTACAGACACATTTATAGAGCACATCCTCATGATAACGATAACCCATTACCAAATCTTCACCTCTTGGGCGCATTCTCAGCGACCATGCTTATCTGTGGCGTCGCGACCAAGTCCAATACTGGTGCGAGGGGGATGGCTGCATGACGTCACTCGCGAGGCTGGTGAGGATTAGGTGCTTCTGATGACTCGATTTCTAGAATGTTGTCAATAATGATCTGGGCTGATTTAACCCGGACCCGTCGACCAATCAACACCTCGGAATTCCATCATCTTCGGGGCCATGTCTAAGCCAAACGGCCTTTGATCGATCCTCGGCCGACCGTTGACGCTTATGGCCGCCTTCCTGAAGGCCGACCAATCCGCGAGCGTCCATGCACCTTCTCCAGCAACCCATTTCTCAAGCATGAGAGCAGAAGTAAGGGCATGAACAATCATACTCCAACGGCGTAATATGAATGGATCATCAGAGGCAGGGCCTCTGCGAAACCCAGCACCGCGGCAGCAACGCGTACATAGCGCACAGGATGTATCCACTCACTATCGTAATACCGGTGAAACGCGAAGCGCTTATGAATGACAAGTCGGAGGAAATGCGGTCGTTTCCCAGGCCGGAATGTTCTTCCAGGTTTTGAGCTCTACAGTTCTCTCATGGACGCCGAATGTAGTGACTTGTCTATACCCACGACCTAGTCTGCCCATCAAACCTAAAAAGCCAAGCTAACACGATCGATGCCGAACCTAACTGGCCAATCACGTTCCTGTAATTCGAAATTCGGAGAGCTAGTCTCGAGAGCTGGTCACCAACCCGACTATCTTTAATGTACTAGTGGTAACGCCACTGGTTGAATGGATAAAATTGTGATCAGCAGAAATCAATCCCACAGGGCTTCCTGTTAGTTGATCAGCCACAAAAGGCGAGATGAGACGGAGCAAATAAGGCTTGTACACTCATAGGTCTGTGCTCGCACACCTTTCAGGTGCCAAGGTAATTTGCAGCGACCTGTGGACACATAAGTTCGCCCATCCACTTTGTCAAGGTTGAGGAAAGTAGCACCAACCAGAGATCGTGCACGCTCGCAAGTATCATTTGAGGTTTGAAATAAATGATGGCCTCGCTGAAGACGTGCGATCCCGACGGCTTGTAGGTCAAACGAATATGTCAAACCCCCTGGGTGAGAGACGTCACAGTCAAGGTTGCGATCGCTGCAATTTCTTGTCTAAGAACGTTTCTACTGGGTGAGAACGTCCTCGGAGATGTGATACGGCGCATGCATTGCGTGGGTAACCCATATGCACCACCATTCAGCTATTAAGAGCAGATCAAGTAGTGCTCTCCATCCAGTGCCAATATTGCCGTGGACTTCCTACGGAAAATCCATTCAGTGGACTTTTCAAAAGCGCGATAACCAAGGAGAAGACGCAGAGAGCAATGCAATTTAACGGAGCGCCATACAAATTGGTATTTTAAAACGGAAGCTTCCCGCCCGACGACTTGGAGGGCTTCAGAGGATTTGGTCGTCTCCTCTTGTAATACTACGCAAGCAAAAGGCATAAGCACGGGATACAGGGCAAGACAATTGACACTGGAGAAAAAAAATATACTCGCCTGCTTGTAACGCTGTATACGTTTCTCCATGTCGCGCATGAGCATCCTGCGCTTCAAAGCCTTCTTCTCCGCCACACGTTCCCACTTGTGACCCTTGAACATGCGCTTCTTTCCCGCGTAAAGCCTGTTGCCAATCTCGGCTCCAGGCACCTTGCGCTCCCTCACTTCACCAACCCATTCAATAGGCTCCGACCACCGCTCTACTGAGTCATTCGCGTCCGTCTTAGCCTGGCTCTCGGCCGCAACTTGTGGCTGCAGTGTTTTAGAAATTGGCTGTGCCTTGGCAAATGCAATGGCTGCAAAGTGTGCGGCGGATGTTTTCGGTGACGGTGGGAGCAACGCCAAGTTGCCCGATGCACGGGCTTTCTTGATGAGATCTGCCTGCTGGCGCAACGAGTATTTCGGTGGTGACCATCGGTCCGTGAGCGGGTTCTTGCTAGGAATGAACGGGTTTGCGCGTTTTGGGAAGTTGTTTGTCGGCGGTTCGGGCGCGACACGACTCGGTTGCGAAAAGTCGAACTTGGTAAAGTCAAAGGGTGAACTGGTGGACGAGGTTGGAGTTGGCTTGGGAGGAGGAGGAGGGACTCTTGCAAGCTCCCGAAGCCTAAAGTGCTTGATGGCTCTAGTGGCCATGGAAGGAGAAAATAGAATAATTTTCAAGGTTAGGGTTAGGTTTTAACAATTCAAAAACGACCCACTACAGTTTTTATACTCCAAGATCAAGCTTGGTTAACCCACTTCAATGTTGTCTCGCGACTGAACGTAAGTCAGTGCTGAGTCTACTGTGGATGCGTTTGATAGATGTCGATAGGACCCATCGTCCGCCGCTGAATGGGAGATCATTGACCGATACTCTCACCGCGTCCGCGAGGTCACGCTCCGCTTTTATGTTTCGAGATCATTTCCTGAGCGCCACTTCACCTGAACGTGCTAGGTGGACCGTGTCACCCCACCCGAATTCGGATCTCACAATGATCACGCTCCCTCCCACCCTCGTTTCTTTGTCTCGGACGCATCTGACGTTCCTTCAAAACTACCCTTCGCTTCTGGGATTGGGGTTCGTCGAGTTTGATCCTCACAGTCCTTTTTCGATACTGAGGGTGTCTCGAGACGGGAAATACCCAACCTCTTGTAGGCCACAAACATCTTGAATCTCTCACTTTCCGCTCCAGGGGAGTCCAAGCACATCGCAGACGCGTGCAAAACTACGATTTCAGTTCTGTATTCCCAGATTCGACCATCCGCGCGCGTCTCGTGGCAGATTTGGGATTCATCGATGTGGATTTCATACCCATCCCACCATCACCACCGTATCGGCCCCGGAGGAATACGAGTTACTGTAGAACCAGGTCAATGGGTATTTGCAGGGAGACTGTTATGTATGTATCAAGATTTTGGAATGATACATATGCTTGATGAGGTCCGCTTCAACCAGCCTGTTTCAACACGGTAGATTGGACTCTGCGATCCTCAAATGACGGATTATTGCCACCATCTCATCCCTCCTAATAACGATCATGATGTGAAGCCCGCTGTGGCCAAGCGGCGAGAAACACTGAAGGAAGGCGGACGAAAGAGCTGGACCACGGTGACGAGGATATGTGACTACGACGCGTGACAGGAATAGTAAGCCACCGGGGTTCTCCGAGGTGACCTAACAACGTCTGTTTTCCGGTTATCAACCTTATCAACACTTACTCATGATCCGATCAATATCAAACCACGGGGCTCCGACTGCGAAGCCCAGCACGCTGCTCCCAGCAGAACTATTTGAAGGCATCTTGGATGGGTTTTGCTTATCAGAATTAGCCACGGCCCCGAGGTCTTGGTACGAGAAACCGTCCAGGGAGTTGCAGGAAGCCCGACAAGCATTGGTCGCTCTCGCTCAGACATGCCGTGCATTGTCAGAGCCTTCTCTCAACCACCTTTGGAGGCGACTGGACTCGCTCGAACCCCTCATTCGATCCTTCGCCCCAGTCGCTGACGAAGACAGAGCGAAAGTGAGCCAGTTCTCAGTATACCCTTATTCGTCACTAAACGTTACTAGGTCCCGCCATCCCCTGCAGAATGGAAAACCATTACTCGCTATTCGTACCGTGTCCGAGAACTTGTGGCTACCACAGAGATAGACCGTTTGTTCTTGGGATCTGCCGCAAGCACCTCACAATCGCCTTTCCTCTTCCCCAACCTGCAGGTCCTGAGGTGGTCAAACATACCAGTTCTTGATTCAGATTTGGAAGTGATCATGGATCGCCTACTCTCCCCCAGTCTCGTCACTCTTTCAGCCTCCGTTCAGCGCGCAGATAGCATCGAGACCTTCCTTGATAGATGCATTCAGCTCGGTCCAAGATGGAAGCTCAAGTCCGCCAAATTTGACATTTATCAAGCGATTTACTTTATCATGCCAGTCAGAAAAAACGAAATCCACCAACTATCTCAGGCCATCTCTATTCATACTGAACATCTCGAATCCCTCGAACTTTCGGTTCCCATCGACGGTGTCGCGCTGACACCTGTCATACTGTCTCCGGAACTCAAAAAGGCCTGTTTGGTGATCCATCCAAAGGAATCCAACTTGGACAACATTCGCATCACGTCCGCAGATATCCCGTTTCGCAACGTCAAGGACCTGGAACTGCGTGCATGGAATCTTTCATTCATTTCTACCCTCCTACGACCACAGTGCCAAATGTTCCATACCTTCTGCCTCCGTCTCATTGGTGTCCATGACCCCAAAGCTATCGCTGTCTTCTTTGATAGCCTGGCCTCCCCTCAGCGCAGGGACACCCTCCGGCGCTTCAATATTACATACCGCAACTCGTTCGCCCTTCCTCTTGAGATTGCCAATACGCCTTCTTATGAGCATTCCGTGCATCGCCTCACTTACGACACCCTCCTTCCTCTCGCGTCCTTCAGGCATCTTCGCGAATTCGTACTCTTCCTCTACAACCAAATTTTTATCACTGACGCGGAATTGACAAACCTGGTTCGCAACTGGCCCATGCTCGAGGTCCTCGCATTCAAGTGCAACTACGGATGCTATGGCACACCCATCACCCTGCATGGGCTGTTATCGGTCCTTGCGCTCTGCCCGTGTCTGCAAGAGCTTAGCCTGTCCCTCGACGCGAGGGTGGTTCCGGAGACGACGAGCGAGGACGTGCGCAATACCCTTATCACATCCATCGGGCTCCCAGATTCGCCCATCTGCGATGCGCGATTGGTCGCGGATTTCATGTCGAGACATCTACCATCCGTCACCCACGTCAATTCCCATTTCATAGCTACTCGGGGAGTAGCGTATCGGCCTCCGGAGGAGCATGAGTCGTTGTGGAAAGAGGTAAACGAGCACCTGAAGAAAGAATAGTGTCGTGTCAAGATTTACGAGGTTTGCCGAAATTTGATTATAGTTATATCCGTGGCGGGCCAACTTGAACGTAGTAGTTTATCCGAGGGCTACGATTTTGACAGCGGAAAGGATCCTGTTTGACACTTGCAGTGACTGCTTAGGATTGGCGAGACATACAGCTGTGTATCATGCCGGCCGTTTTGGAGGTGATTTCTGGTAAGCCCAAATATTTGTCGTAAGACTCGTAACCACTCGTAGGTCAAGCTGCGTGTGCTGGTGGCAGCCGGCGTCCCCCCATTAGTTGCAGTTCCAGCAAGCGCCGTCGCTCGTGATTAATTGATTTGCCTATAAAAGCGCGTGAACTCTGACCAAAGCCTTCTTCCCTCATCCCACGACAGCTCAAAGGCTACGATGCTCATCACGCACAAGCCGTAACTCGCTTGCGTCCTTCATCATGCCACAGGGAAAGCCTGAGCGTTGATCATTCTCGATCGCCTCTTGCTGGGGCCAGTCATAAAGGACTGCGCGACGTACCAGAAATGCCCACGTCACCGGTGTACGACGGTTGACGTTGAAACAGCGTCGTGATGACTGGGCGGGTGTTGCTTTTCCATCACACCGATCGGTACTTTCTATCGCGGGGACAGCGCGCGCTTCGGGTCGCGCGGCGTGGTTTGCATCCTGGATTTATTTCGAGTGTTCCACATTGATCAATGATGTTCGAGAGGCGCATGGGTGATCACACATAGTGACCATCCCAGCTTTCGGAGAGCCTCCGTTTGTACATGCCAGACAGTACACATCGGGTTCTGGCACTTTGACTTCTCGTGGAGTACTGGTTGCTGAGACCATGTCTGGCATGATCGGCCCAGTGATCTGACTGTGTCGCTCTGTCCGCCGTACGAGGAGACGAGCCAATGTGTTCGTGTTGATGGAGTACCCACTCTTGAGTTTGACCTGTAGCTTGCAATTGTGGTCCAAGTTGTCGACCGTGAAACTCGACTCAGACTATTCTTGAACTGTCAGTGAGCGATTTTTTCCTCCATTCCTGTCCTCAATAGTGTCCTGGATATTTCGACACTTTGTATGTTACGAATGAATAAAGTCAATGTGCAAGAGGCAACTGGGATGTCAGTGCTAGTATGAGTGGAGATACCTCAGGCAACCAGGGTGCTAGTGAATGGATGGGAGATCACGCGTCACGTTTCGAGAAAAAACGAGTCGCAATCGGCGACCTCGAAGGTTCTAAGGCCGGTATTACGAATATATGGACTACGTTACCTGTCGATCGCATTTAATGGACAGATTGTTATCTCGCACGATGTCTTGGTCAAGAAGCGATTGAGTAGGTTCTGCCAGACTGAATACTGACGGACGACGGGTGTAACTAGTAGAAAAAGTATGCTAGGGTTATCAGGCTCGATCGTTCGTGGACTGTTTATCAGTCAAACCGTCCTCGTGAACGTCATGTACCAATG
>QFES01001038.1:0-10846 GCA_003316375.1 Tylopilus plumbeoviolaceoides
GACAACGATGCAAACGCGTCCTACCCAGCACGACAACGTGGATGCGTGCCACGCATGCCACCCAGCGACGACGACGACGCAGATGACGGCGCGTACGCGTGGCACGCGTGTCACCAGCGACGACGACGATGACAACCCGGACGCGTCCTACCCAGCGGCGACGACGCGGATGACGGCACGTACGCGTGCCACGCGCGTCACCAGCGACGACGACGACGACGACATGTGCACACGCACATGGCCCAGCCCAACGACGGCGACGCGGACGCGTCCTACCCAGTGACGATGACGATGCGCGCCATGTGTACCACACAGCGACGATGACGACGACACCTGCGCGTACACGTGCCACGCGTGTCATCCAGCGACGACAACGACGACGCGTACTACATGTGGAATGGCACCTAGGGCACGCTATGCGCCCAACGCGACATCAGACGATGACGACGACCACTGGCATGGCATGCACACGTGCCACGCAGCGACGACGATGGCACCTAGGGCGAGCCGTGCGCCTCACGCGACAACCGACGACGACGGTGCGTGCGCGTGCCATGGAGCTCAGTCAGCGAGGGCGACGATAACGACTTGTGCGCGCGCATCTGGCCCAGCCAGCGATGACGGCGATGACGGTGACGTGTGCGTGCGCACACGGCCCAGCCATCGACGACGACGATGGCGTTACGCCTGCCTTGCAGCGCACCCAGCGAGGACGACGACGATGACGACATGTGCCACGTGGCCCAGCCAGCACGGACGATGACGACGGCATCTAGGGCAAGCCACATGCGACGATGACGGCGATTACGGTGTGAAGCATGTCACTAGCCCCGAGGACCTCGCAACGAGGATGGCGAGGATGTAGTATATATAATGAATGTATTTAGAAATTTTCAAATATATATTTTTCTCTCATTATGTGGCTTCGTGAGTCCTTGAGCACTAAGGTAGTAGGAGAAAAAAGCTCACTATATGGCTGTACGACTGTATGCACTTGTACTGACTGTATCCTACTTGTAATGACTGTAGCACTGTGCGCGTGATGCGACTGTGACGTGACTGTGACGTGACTGTGAAGCGCTCTCACAGTGCTGTAAAGTGGGGACCCAATTGTGACACTGTGACTGATTGTACATGCTGTACAGTCCTGTACAGCCACTTCTGGGATTGCTGATGTGAGATCCGCTATGAAGTGTCGAATAGATAAGTAGGGTACCTAGTACATACGCCCCTATTAGACTAGTAGTAGTATGAAGGACATCCGGACATAGTCCATGCATGTCCGAAGTCAGTCCGCTCCGGACTTACATTGGTCCTGGTCTGTCCCTACCGGACACACACCGGACCTTATGTAATAAGACATGCATATACTGCAAGGTCTTCGCATACCCACTGGGGATCGCTTAGACGCTTAGGATACAGTATATATACCAGGGAACCCTCCCTGATGTAATTGAACAAGTTTCTTTGTCTACTCCCACATTCTGTGCTCGTCTCAACCACCCAGGTAAGTCTGGTGGGCTTCCCTCACACATCTATGCTCTGCTCGACATGAAGTTTGGCTGCATCAGCAAACTAGCCTTTTTGGTATACAGAGTCTCAGAAAATCACAGGCCTGTGAAAGGTCTGTGGAAGCTGCACAGGTTCACCCTTCTGTCAATGTACTTCACAGACTGCCAAAATGTTGGCAAGTATTTTTTGATTGGGACTGCAGATACCACAT
This sequence comes from Tylopilus plumbeoviolaceoides, assembly GCA_003316375.1. Taxonomy (NCBI): domain Eukaryota; kingdom Fungi; phylum Basidiomycota; class Agaricomycetes; order Boletales; family Boletaceae; genus Tylopilus; species Tylopilus plumbeoviolaceoides. The sequence goes on from QFES01001038.1 coordinate 1,724, forward strand.
GATCAACACTAATAACAGACAGTGCCACAGTGATGGTGACAACAAGCAAGTATTACGTCAGCACGACTGGAATACTACACTGAGGCTAGGCTATTGAAGTTGCATCAGTGTGACTTTGTGAACAAGTAAAATGGCTCAATTATATTAGATATCGGATGTCGAAAGGAGCATACATATTATGATATTATCTACTAGTACATTTACAGTGCCTTCCTCAGTGCAAATATCATCGTCACGGGTCGAGTCATCAACTTCCTTCTTTCTCATCGTGCGCCAGGTCCTCGATGTGTCGTCAGTACTGACCCTACCTGAAAGCGAGGTCGATCGTCGGCCTTGTGGCGTGGAGGCACATGATGCCCTACGTGTCATCATCTGAGTCGTCCTCGTTGCGAGAGGCGCGCGCCATGCCGTAGTTATTGTTGCGTGGGGCGTGGCACGCGCTACACGCTGTCGTTGTTGTCGCTCGGTGGCATGTGTATGCGCCCGTCCTCCTTGTCACTAGCTGGACCGTGTGTGCGCGCACGCGTCCGACCTCATTGTCCTCGTTGCGAGGGCCGCGTGGCACGCCGTACACGACGTCGTTATCGTCGCATGGGGCGTGGCACGCGCTACATGTCGTCCTCGCTGGGTGGGTAGCGTGGCACGCGTACGCGCTATCGTCGTCGCTGGCTGGGCCGTGTGACACGTGCATGCGCGATTGTCGTCGTTGTCGTTGCCAGGTGGGCTGAGTGGCACGTGCTCGCGCCATCGTCGTCGCTGTTGCAAGCTGGGCCGTATGGCAGGCGAAGGAATAAAACATGAGTGAGGCGAGGTGAGGTGATGCACGGGTGGCGTAAGGACGAGGACGAGGCGAGGGCACGCACGCATGAGCGAGGTGGTGCAAAGGCGAGGGTGAGGGCTAGGGTGCGCAAGGCGAGGCACGAGGTGGTAACCGTAGTGTAAGGGCAAGGGTGAGGGAGGCAAGGGACTCCACGCAAGGGCGTCTAGAGACGAGCCGGGGCAGCGTTCGAGACGAGGCGACCCGGGGCGCGCTTGCGAGCGCGTTGGGACTAGCACTGAGGACTGCCAGGTTTGCGGGGTAAGGTGCGAGGTGGTACGAGGACGAGGGTGAGGGAATGGGTGAGGGCCGGGTGTGAAAGGGGAGGTGCAAGGTGGCGAGAGGAAGAGGAAGAGGCAAGGGAGCATGCACGAGCACGCGCAGGTGAGAGGCAGCGTGAGGACGAGATGGAACGAGTAAGAGGGTAGCAAACTCACGAGTTGTTTGGTTTCACCCTCGACAGTCAGCATGGACTCGGGGAAGAGGGAAATGAAAGGTTGGTAGCTGGTTTCAATGAGCAAGAAGTCGGAGTGGGTCACGGTCAAAAGCGATTCACCGGGGGGACTTGATAACTGGAGCAAGGATGGATCGTCCCACGGCCAAGCTGAGTGAGAGAGAAATGGAAGCACATGCAGGAACATTAGTATATGAAGAAATTGAAAGCAAAACAACGAACAACCGTGCGCACGTCCTGAGCAACTCTTCGAATGAGCAGTCAGCCACCGCGAAGATTCGCAATGGGTCCGACCCCTGGCGCTGAAAGTGGTAGGGTGGCTTGGCAATCAATCAATTAGTGATACATACATCATGAAGTAGCTACGAGGCGGGCCTGACTCTGATGGGAATGTTCGAGTCCAATGCCAGGTCTACACTACCAGCACGTGAAATAGGAGCTGATTCTGTCTCATGTTCTGTGTCATCCGTAGGGTAACTATTCACTATTCGTTGTTAGAATGTGACTCATTGAGTTACAACTTGGAAACACACCGCCTGGAGAACGTTCAGCCAGCGCCAGCGCCGTAGTGTAATGACCACTCTTCCTGATGGCCAGTCGTACACGACCAACGTAAGATGCTGCCTCCGCTTCATTTTGATGAGCTTGCTCGACCCGCAAGCGGCTGTATTGGACTCGGAGGCGTAACAAGTCCCGCTGGACGATATTATCCGCGAGGTGTTTTTGAATGACGCGTATGCGATAGTCGACTCGTGCAGTCGCGATCAAGAACCGAGCTTCAGACACAGTGCGAGGGATAAGTGTTTTCTGACCGAAGGACTGTAATCAATGAAATCATATGTTTCTAGTCACGAGACGACTTACTTGTCGAAGAATCGGTGCCTGGTCAATAGTGTCTTCTAGGCTTGGCTCCATGGATCTTCCTTCAAGCCAGAACCCAAGTACTCAAGCTAAAGTTTGTGGGTAGGATGGAGAATGTTGGCGTGCGATGAGTATCATGATGCGTTCGCCCCTGTGGGAAAGCTAAGTCCGACTATGGTAACATTGATGCTGTTATAATTGATGCGGTGCTTCAAAACTTCGAGAATTCGGCCGTATCGGTCAAAATTAAAGGTGCAATCATGCCCAAAGCGAAGAGGAGACAACGCCGGGTAAAGCTTGCATTTTGCCCAGATTGCGGTAAACGCTTCTCTAACGAAACCAACGTTTTTCGCCACATGAATCAACCGTCAAACGCGTGCGGTTACTTCATCCAGGCCGATCATGCGCCAAGCGACGTTGACCATCTTTCAAGTTGTCACGTTTCAATTCCAGCTGCGCAATCACCGGTAGGCCGCCCCCGGTCACTCCATCATTCCATATCACTGGCCCGGGGCATCGATACAGTCGACGACATTTTTGATCAAGTACTGAATGATTTTGATAGGTATACTGACGACTTGGCACCACATCCCAAGTCGCCTCCGATTGAGCCTCGTTCAATGACCCCAGAGCCTACTTCGAACGTGGAGTATCACCCGCGTGTCCCTCACACGTATCCTGGAGGAAGGACATTCATGAGCGACTTTTTTTCTGATGAATACGGATCACTGCGTCAAGAAAATTTGTTCTATCCATTCGCTTCACGGGTCGATTGGCAACTCGGATCGTGGCTACTGCGATCGGGTCTTAGCATGGTGGCAATCGATGACTTTTTGTCATTGGACCTGGTGAGTGCTTGGCTTTCTGTCCTTCTGAGCTTCTGCTTATTTCGGTTGTTAGATTAAGACTCTCCCGATTTCATTTAGGTCTGCGAGGCAGCTGCGTCTCCTTGCTGAGATGTTACCGTCTGGCCCTCGCTGGAAGTTGCTTACAATTCGTCCAACAGTCGCAACAAAGCGGCCCGTGACTCTCTATTATTGGAACCCGATTGACTGCCTTCAGACATTGTTAAGCCACCCACTCTTTCACCACCATATCTCCTTCATTCCTCGTAAAGTATGGACAACAGCTGCTCGGATGGTGCGTATTTACGATGATTGGCTTTCGGGAGATCATGCTTGGGAGTTACAGGTACGGACGATGATAAATTCTAAGATGCGTAACTTACTCTTCCGATCCAGAATGCTCTACCCGAAGGTTCAACGCTCTTAGGCGTCACACTTTCATCTGATAAGACGAACATTTCGGTCATGTCTGGCAACCGCATGGCACACCCATTGCTGATTAGCCTTGCCAACCTCGATGCCAACATTTGCAGCAAAGGCTCACTCCACAGTCACATCCTCCTTGCGCTCCTTCCTGTCCCTTCATTCATCCAGAAGAATTCACGAATTCATGGTCTCTTATCCAGTCGTCTATTCCACCACTGCTTAGACCTCGTGTTATGTCCATTGAAGGTGGCTGCTGCCGTCGGTGTCATGATGAGCGACCCCGTTGGCAACCTACGTTATTGCTTCACGCCCCTTGTCGCCTATATCGCAGACACCCCCGAACAGTCCCTGGTCTCATGCACAAGTACAAGAGCTTCTCCTATCTCTACCGCAACCAACTGCCACTTTGGTGACAACACCCCTCATCCTCGTCGTACCGCGGAGCAAACCAGAGACGAAATTCACGCGATACACTTAAAATGTCACCCGGATGACTTCGCCAACTTTCTCAATGCGGCCAAGGCCTACGGCCTTAACGGTGTCGATGTCCCCTTCTGGGTCGACTGGCCTCTATCATGTCCGTCAATATTTTTGAAGCCGGAACTCCTTCATCACGTTCACCGTTTTTTCTTCAACCACAACCTACAATGGTGCATCGCTGTTCTAGGTGATGCCGAGATCGACTACCGTTTCACTCTTGTGCGGACACCGGTTGGCTATTGTGGGTTCCGGGAAGGTGTTTCGACATTGAAGCAGGTCACGGGCCGTGATCATCGTGCCATGCAATGGTACATCGTCGGAGTCATCGCTGGCGCCATCCCCCCTCGCTTCCTCACTGCCATACACGCGTTAATGGAATTCAGATACCTCGCTCAAATGTCCTCATTCGATGAAAGCACGCTACAGCAACTGGGTACTGCCCTTCAAACCTTCCATGACCACAAGAACTCAATCATTGATGCTGGCGTGCGCGACCATTTTCAGATCCCCAAATTGGAGCTTCTCAACCACGTCATTCCATCCATTTGCGATTCGGGGGCCGTCATGCAATGGAGTGCAGACGCCACAGAGCATGCACACGTCACCGAAGTCAAGAATCCTGCACGTTGTGGGAACAATCAGAACTATTACTCTCAGATTGCTCGCCATCTGGATCGCGCTGATAAATGCTTTCGATTCGATCTCGTGACCCGCATAGCGAGCGCACTCATGAACCAGCATCAAACTGATGATGAGGGCAACGATGAAGATGTCAGTGACGATGAAGACGGAGAGCAGCATGAACCAGAAGAAGAAACGCGAAATGCTCTCCTCTATAGTTCTCCCACTCGCAAAGTCCTGGATTATTTTGAGATTGCTCGTGCAACAGCCGACAACCCACGTGCCCCCCACCCCTTGCGAACGTTCGCTTCAGCCACAACCGCAATTCATCTCGGCATCAAGCCCGCTCTTAGAATGACCCTCTCTGAGGCGTCGGAACAATTTAGCCTCCCCGGCCTTCGTGATTCAATTCTCGCTTACTTGGATCGTTGTTCAAACGGTGAGCCGCACAACGTGGCAGGACATAGAGCCGCCACATATCGCTCTATCCTCGTGACAGAGAGGATCCAAATCTGGTCCAAAATCCGAGTACAGGTTCGAAGCTGGCACGACTCCACATCAGTGGAACCACCCCAAACGCTTCTCGTCGCTCCTCCCTCACATGCCTTTCCTTCTGGTTGTTACGATTGTGCGATCATCAGTCCAATGGCCGATAGTGACTGGCCCGCTAGCGGTTTGAACGGTGGGCTCAAATTTCCCCGTCGCATCTCACCATTCTGAGTCCCATTGAACTGTAATCAACAGGGCATTTTATTGTGCAACTTCATCTCGTCTTTAGGCTTCTCAGCGTCGACAGTTTCTTTGCCTACGTACAACGCTTCAACACCTCCCCTGCACCTGACCCTGCCTCGGGTCTATACTCCCTAAAACGTGCCACAAGGAGGGATGGCTCCCGCGTCGGTGATGTGATCCCTTTGTCCTATCTCCGCTCCCCTGCACAGATAATCCCACGCTTTGGCAAGACGGCCAATTCGCAACTCACCTCCCACACCGCTTATGAACTAAGTATGGACTTCTGGCTCAACGCGTATTGGAACAAACAATTCTTCTATTCACTTACTCGTCAGCTGGCGACCCCTTGTTCCTCGGATAACGCGAGCGACTGAGATGTGGACACATTGTTTTGCGGAGTTTTTTCTCTCTTTATAGTATTGTAGTATACGTCGCGCTCCACCCAGCTGTCTAGTACTCTACTACTTGTTGCAATGGATCCCATCACTACTCCTCAGTGAAACGCTATTACTTCATTCTTGCATACTCCATTTAAACTGAAAACGGCATCAGTTCCTTCCTCTGCGCGACTCTATCAAGCAGTCCCACTGAATGAGGACCTTCGCAATGAGTTAGAAGGTGCCACTATACAAGAACCATCCCGCAAAAAAAAGTCTACTAGTACCGCGCACTACGTTTTACATTTCTGGACCTCTCTTGTTCAGTCTGAACCAGGTAAGAAACAGTCTTCTGCACATACTGGACGCGTCGAAATTGGTTAGAAACAGGTCTCCAACTCCCTAGTCCTGCAAAGTTGCAAGTTGAAGACTCTCAGGGAAAGAAAACGAACCTTTACAACGTCAAATCCAATGGTTGGCAACCGAGCTACTTGCCCCACATCCTTCAACTCCCGGCAACCGCTACGCAGTATCGTGGTGGTGAGCAGTCAGCCAGCAAGTCGGCAGACAGTCTACCCCTTACGACCACTGGCACGTCTGCATCACGTCGGAAGAAGGGCAAGCGGAATCTAACGGTTAAGAGGAAGATAAAGAGACCTGACGAGGAAACAGCTACTGAGACGGAAGAAGGCATACATATACCCACACCCGGTTCAGAGGAGGCACGAACGGCATCATGGTTGAATCTCATCGACGCTGCCCTCCTCAAATTTCGGTGCTCTCTGGGTCCACAAACAAGAGCGAGGGCACAGCAGCTAGCGGATGTGCGGCGTCGCTGGTCAGCAGAGTTTGCCGCGAAACCGGTGCCCATGGATCTCGATATGAAGATGAAGCCCGATATCGCCCTACTTCAAAAGGACCCATTCGATCCCTGTGGCCCAGACTCATGGCGCAATGTAGTATCTCTCCTCGAGCTTACCAGCTCATATGAGCCCTCTCATATCAACAAGCAGCTCACAAGGAAGGCTTACGCCATTTTTGTCACTCAACCCGGTCGTCGATTCATCATCGCCCTTTCCATATCTAATGCAACCTTCCGCATCCATGTCTTCGATCGCGCGGGTGCTGTTAACTCCCGCGGCTACTGCATTCATCGTGATGCAGCTTACCTTCTTGGTGTGCTCTACACGTTGGCGTACGCACCCCTGGAAGTCGTCGGCTACGATCCCACAATCAACTATTCTCCCGTCTTGAAATGTTCGATTCAATCTCGCACATCCCCGACAATCCAAATCGGCGATACCACCTACATTATCATACGACTTTTGTTCAGCAGCGACCAGATCCGTGGAAGGGCAACGCTGTGTTTCATTGTCATAGACGTAGCAGATGCGCAAACCAAAAATCGTGGACGATCCCGAGGCTCCAAACACGTTGAGCCACCAAAACAGTACGTCGTCAAGTGCTCTTGGGCCAGTCAGGAACGAGTCACGACTGAGGAGCAAATGCTGCAACGCATAAGAAATAGCGGGTTGAAGCATGGCGTTCCCACTCTCGTCAAAGCATGGACAGTCCAGATCAACGGGGTAGACGATTCGACCGCCCTGCGGCGACCGGATTATCTCCAGTGCCACCCAGACGAACAGCCAGAGATCCGAATTCAGCGTCGCCTCCTCCTCGAACCCGTTGGTTACTCACTGGAGAGTTTCTCCTGCATTCAGGAACTCCTCAGCATACTGATAGACATTGTCGATGGTAAGTATGTCCTCGCTACATGTTCCACTGTTGCTTAATCATTATCTTAGTTCACGAACAACTTGTCACCCATTGCAAGATCCTCCATCGCGACCTCAGTATCAAAAACACGTTGATGCATATCTATCGTCACCGTAGTGAGCCTTGGCCGGTCTGGTCGAAAGACAAGCAGCTGCTTGGCCGCCTTAGGGAGAGAGAATCCATAATTCAAAACCGTGGCTTTCGTCGTGGTCTCCTTATCGATTACGACTACTCCAAGTTCACTGACTCGGATGAGGGGTCAAGTGTTTCTAAAGGTGAACGCACGGTATGTAGGCTCATGGTTTATTCGTACGAGTTGCTGATACCATTTGTCATGCAGGGTACAGTTCCCTTCATGGCCTTGGAGATCCTGCATGTGTTTTCATCAGAAGTTCCAACCGATGTCGTTCATCAATCCAAGCACGACCTCGAATCCATCGTATATGTGCTCGTGTGGGTCTGTGTTCTCTACTCCAACCCAAACAGCCCTGGGAACAAACCTCGCAACCCTCACGACACTTGCTTGAGTAGTTGGGCTTCCTGCAGAACTAACGCTGAGGTCGAGAGGCTGTGGAGTACGAAGACGGGGGAACTCCTAACTCAGGTGCCGATCCAACACTTCACATCTTATTTCGAATGCCTCAAGCAACCCGTATCCAAACTATACGAAACCATTGCTTCCAAATCCCTCGATTACAGCACTCTCAGGAAAGTTTTACTTGACGCATTCTTTCAAGTTGCTGTACAAGAGCCGAAGCCAGATCTTGCGCACATCGCAAAGAACTTGGGAGTCATGCCGGCGAAGCATGGGGGGAACCCTATTGTTGAAGTACAGACAACAAAGCGACCTCGTTATCGGGCATAGCTGGGGCGTTTTAATTATGTACTCGGTGTTGTGTCCGCATGTGTAATATGTGAATTGTTCGCCGACGTTACGCGTCTTTGTTTACCCGTGATGTTATATAACTCGATTTGAAGAACGCGATGCGGACTCCATTTGATTGTCGACAGGACTGCCAAAACCCCGAGGGCCTGTGATGTAAAATTACGCTCGCTGGTGCTCACGGATGACTCGTCTGGCGGTTGAATTGACGTCTATTATCATTCGTGTCCACGCGTCCAGGGTTTGCGGCAGTCACGGTGGAGCATCGGTAAGTACATCAGCAAATTCAGGAGTGACTGTCCAGAACTGTCAAGTACTGTCCAGTGCCATAGCATTCATAGTGAGGGTCCATCTTGACAGTGCTGTCATAGCACTATCAAAGCCTGTGATAGCATCTCATAGTCTTGCTGTAATTATTGTAGTAAGGCAGCCTGGCCCAGTATTGCTTAGGTGTTGGGCTAGCCTTTCTGAAGTCAATGATAATTCCATTCACATCATAGGGACACAGTGCTATAGTACCATGCAGAGTCCCAGTAAAGTGCATGAATTAGGTACCATATTTTCTTTTCCTATTTACCTCACTTAAATGTCATGGAAAAAAATCTATTTATTAACTAGATACAAGCTTTACAATAACTATGGTACTAGAGATGTCGTGCAGCTGCCACTTGGAGGGACAAGGCATCGTCGCATGTGGGGGGATGACGCACCGTGACACCGTCATTGTTGTCATTATTGTCGTCGTGGTGAGAGGCGCGTGGCACGTCCCCCTTGTTGCCGTCGTCGTCGTCGTCGTCGTCGTCGTTGCGTGGGGCGAGTGCGCACCGTCATCGTCGTCCTGGTTGCGAGGG
>QFES01001048.1:0-10995 GCA_003316375.1 Tylopilus plumbeoviolaceoides
AGGGCAAAGGCGGATACCGAGTCCGGGGCTGTGGACGAGGAAGCCAGGGGCTGAACATTTTCTTTGTCGCCGTGTCTTAAGATGCTGTTCGTTTATGTGTCATGTTCGCGAGTTATCTACGCTGTGGGATCGAATGGTCCGCCCCTGAATATTGAATACAACCCTCGCCGCAACTGTAATGCGGATAACGTGAGGAGAGGTGATATGATCTTACAGCAACCTTGTTTCCGTTCCCTGAGAAGCGGAAGCCGCTAGATGGCCACATAATTCTACACCCAAATGGAAACACCGGATTGGCATCCTCATCGCCTCCCTTCTAAAACGAGTAAGAACGGGCAACTTGAAGTAAGTAAGTCGAGTCTCGACGGTTTTCCCACCCACTTAAGGCTCAAGTGCTCACATGAGAGAGTGCCATGGTCTTTCCAGTCCCGATCTGTACCGCCTCGTCCGCGGCGTATATAATCTGTTCGAAGGGTCGTCCGGGAGCGCTAGCTCAGGTCTGGTTTCCGAATTAATCCTCATCATCCTCCGTTTTCCATTCGCAGTAATTCTTATGAGCCGTGGCTGGCGATAGAGAAGTACTTGATTTAATTATGTAAGTAGTAATCGATGTGCCACGGTGGGTGGGACTCTACTTTCATCATCGGGCCTACGCAATTAATAATTAATGGCGAACGGGTATTGGAGCTGTTCCCAATTGCTGTATAAAGACATTTGCACATCGTCATCATCTCACATTGCCATATGTGTTCGAGCTCGTTCCTGTGTCTAGCTGGTGGAAACCCTGTCAATGCACCGGAGCAACCGATATCGTCAATCATAATATTAATGTAGCTGTGCAGGACGCACGCACACTCAACCAGCTTATTCCCTTATATGGTACCTAGGTGTGAACCTCATCATCCTTTCTTGCCCTTAACACTATAAGAAGCTTGTTGTGCTTTGGAAATTGGACCTTTGCAAGGTCTCCGGAAGGGATCACTCTTGCGCGCTTAAGTTCAATGAGCCCACATGAAACAAAACTCGCCACCACCCAGCTTCTGGAAAGCTACTTAAGCACCCTCAAAATCAACTGAACGTTACTTCCCCGTACCTGCACACCAACTTGAACGCTCATCCGAATGCAAGCTTCCACCACGAAGATGTTTGAGACTTCCACCAAATACATCCTCGGGCTCACTCTATACGATATGATGCGGTCATCGCATGACTTTGAAGACGTCAAGCAAGCTTTGAACGACAGGACAGACTGGTGCATTGAGTTGGTAAGCATCCCCGTTCGGTTCATACCTCAAGGTCTCTTACCATTACATACCATTGTTCAGTTCCGTAGCTGTTTCACGTAGGGAATCAACATCCTCATCAACATCGGTGGCTAGGCTAATGATAGCCCATAGAATCCATCTTAGCAACGGCGGTTACTTTTTCATGCTGTGTGCACTGTTTTTCTTGGTTACGGCCGAGAACATGCGCATCCACTATGGTCGACTCTCACCTGCGGAGCTAAAGGTACCCGGCTATTTTTGCCATTACAATCTCATCGCTGACGCGACCGTCCAGGAACGCGCGGAGCGCATTGGTTATGCGACGCTTGCGATTCTTCTTGCCATGCTCGACATTGGTTCCATCGTCGTTCGCATCGCCGGACTCTTTGCGTTGTCTGGATCCCCTGCACTTGCTGCGAACCTCGCCCTGATTAGCATGTCGCCGTCGATCATCCTTCCGCTGCTCTCCTATCCAGTGCAACTACTCAAGCGGAAAAGACGCCAGTCTACCGGCGAGGTTGAATCTGGCACGGTGGTTGATGGCGCTGGAACTGGAACTGAACTCCCGGGTACTAGTGTCCAGTAATTCGTCAAGTTGTTGTCTCTAAAGTTTCGAGGCGAAACAATGTTCATCTTCCTCTACCTAAAATTTAGAGATCAGTCGATGACAGTCGATACTTGTCTGACAGGAGTAAGATTGATGGGCTGTCCACTGCGGCTGCGGAGAGGATGACAACCGCCGGCGAAGCTGTGTGGTTTCGAAGCACAGCCACAGGCGAGAACTGCCTTCTTCTCCGTTTCGGGTTTGGTTCATAAACAAACTCGCGCCGTTGCGCCCAAGGAGACATCGAACGCGCAGACATGTCCAACTATTTACAGGCAAGTAGAAAACCCGAGTTCGTTACGATGTCGCTCAACGAAGTCTCATCTAATAGGCTGACGAGGCACAGCGGGGTCATTACAATGACGGATACAACCCTTATGCAACCCAACCCACTGCCAGTGCACCGAATCCACATGACCAACCTCGCCACTCCCACTACAGTCAATACGATACCCAGTATTCGACCGGATACGATACCCACCAGCAATATCAGCTCCCGGATCCCTTTGAGAATCCAGATCCCAGGTCGTCCTCATACACTCCGGCACCGCTACACGATCCATTCCAGCACCAGCAACATCAAGAGGCTTATCCTCTCCAAGAAACATCATACTCGGTAGTACCGCCACCAGTGAATGACTACGCCGGCGCAACCTACAATCCCTTCGACGAGGCACACACGCCTGATCCAGGTCCGCAGCCGCAATTTGGTCGGGCTTCATATGCTGGTCAAGAAGACGATGCGGACGCAGGTGACATGCCACTCCTAGCCCGAGAGAGCCCCTACCTGCGCACCACCCCTGGTGGCTACCAGGACGTCCCTGACGGCGACGCTCAACCCGATACCAACATCCGTTATGGACGGATACCCCAACGCGTCCCACGGCGCTACAAGACGCTTAAAAAGGTCGAGCTCTTCCACGGAAACTTTGTCCTCGACTCCGCGGTGCCCACGAAGCTGCTCGATATGTGTGCGTTGCGCAACGAGCGGGAGTTTACGCATATGCGCTACTCGGCGGCGACGTGCGACCCCAACGACTTCGAGAAGGCTAAGTTCACGCTCAGGCAGGTTCATTACGACCCACCGCGGCGCACGGAACTGTTCATCGTCATGACGATGTACAACGAGGATGAAGAACTCTTTTGCCGATCGATGCATGGTGTCATCAAGAATGTTGCCCATTTATGTAAACGGGATCGAAGTAAGACGTGGGGAAAGGATGGCTGGAAAAAGGTTGTCGTTTGTATCGTTAGCGATGGGCGTCAAAAGATCAACTCCCGGACTTTGAGTGTCATTGCTACGATGGGCGCATATCAAGAGGGTATAGCCAAGGTGTGTACGTCGGATAACACCCTGGGCCCTGCTAATGGATAAAAAGAACGTCGTGAACAGCAAGCCCGTGACGGCCCACATCTACGAGTATACCACTCAGAGTAAGCATCCTAATATGCTTACCACTGTTGTATCCTGACCCCATCCAGTCTCGGTCACTCCTTCGATGAAGATTGAGGGTGCAGAAAAGGGTGTGATCCCGGTTCAGGTCATTTTCTGCCTGAAAGAAAAGAATCAGAAGAAAATTAATTCACACCGGTGGTTCTTCAATGCATTCGGCCCCATTCTGCAACCTAACGTCTGTGTGCTCCTTGACGTTGGAACTATGCCTGGTCCCACTTCTATATACCATCTTTGGAAGGCTTTTGATATCAATTCCAACGTGGGTGGGGCTTGCGGAGAGATCGTAGCCCTCAAGGGCACATACGGACAATACCTCCTCAATCCACTTGTCGCATCGCAAAACTTCGAGTACAAGATGTCCAACATTCTGGATAAACCTCTCGAGAGTGTTTTTGGATACATTACGGTGCTCCCTGGTGCATTCAGTGCTTACCGATACATTGCTTTGCAAAATGATGTCACGGGGGAAGGACCACTGCAGAAGTACTTTTTGGGAGAGAAGATGCACGGCGCGGGCGCGGATATCTTCACTGCTAATATGTATCTCGCAGAAGATCGGGTAAGTATTTGGCGTCATTAGGATTCAGCTGCTCACGGGTATGTCAGATATTATGTTGGGAGTTGGTCTCGAAGCGGGGTGGATCCTGGATCCTGCACTATGTCAAGTCAGCCTACGCTGTGACTGATGTTCCCGATCAAGTACCAGAGTTGATTTCACAGCGTCGGCGCTGGCTCAATGGGTCGTTCTTCGCCGCGGTGCACAGTACCTTCCATTTCCACTATATCTATCGCTCGTCACATTCATTCCTTCGCAAGTTTTGGATACACATTGAAATGGTCTACCAACTATATAACTTGATATTCTCCTGGTTTGCCCTCGTAAGTTCTATCTCCCTTTTTCTCGAAGTACCCGGAGAATGCTGAATTTCTGTTAGGGCAATTATTACATCGCCTTTGTTATCCTTACGACTGCGCTGGAGGATTATATCTCGAGTTTGCATTATCTAAACCTCGTTTTAAACTACTTTTACCTTGGGCTTCTCATCGCCTGTTTCATCCTCTCGCTCGGTAACCGGCCACAAGGTGCCAAGTGGTCGTATACCCTGGCTTTCGTTGGGTTTGCTCTTATCACGGTTTATATGACGGTACGCTGCACCAATTTTTCTGGCCTTCGCATTAACGCCGCGACCATCCGGTGTAGGTCTCTGCACTCCTTCTTGCCTACAAGGGCATCCAGGAAGTTGCTCAGTCAGAGGGACGTTCCATCACTGCGGCCGATTTCTTTTCGAATACGATCTTCCGAGACATCGTCCTTTCGCTTGCGGCCACGCTCGGGCTTTATATCGTTTCATCGCTTTTATTCGTACGTCCAGGTGAGGTGTGTGATTCGAGATAACTGACCATAGCCTAGTTTGAACCATGGCACATGATCACGTCTTTCTTACAATACCTTTTGATGGCGCCGTCGTATATCTCGGTCTTGAACGTATATGCTGTGCGTTTCCTTCCCTTCTTTTATCGCAACACGACTTACTTATATCTACCCCAGTTTGCTAACGTCCATGACGTGTCTTGGGGCACCAAAGGTGACAACAGGGTCTCTACTGACCTCGGAGTTGTTTCCTCTGGTAAAGGCTTGAACAAGAACGAGGTCGAAGTCGTCGTACCTACCGCGGAGACGGATATCAACGCTGCTTACGAAGACGCTATCTGTGTTTTGTCTACGAAGCCGCCGAAAGAGGAAAAGAAGGTAGACCCGTCGACGCAGCAGGAGGATTACTACAAGACTTTCCGCACAAACGTGAGTGGTGGCGAATCGGACCCTTGAGATCGTAACTGAATGATGATCGTAGGTGTTGTTGGTTTGGACGCTGAGCAACGTGTGTTTTTTCGTTCCCCATGCTGTCTGGTTTTCGTTTTGCTGACAGATTCACACAGGCTCTGCTAGGTGCCGTCGTTGTGTAGGTTTTGTCCCCTTGAACTTGCTTCGCTTGAGCTCATCGGCCTTTGATACAGAGCTGCAACACCGACCGCAGGAAGTGGAAAAGCGTCGACTGCCGTGAACGGGTACATGTCCTTCATTTTGTTCTCCGTCGCAGGACTAGCACGTAAGACAATCACCTTCATTATTGTACGGCACACTCATGGATTGTCGCAGTCGTCCGTTTCATCGGCTCGACTACATACCTGATAGTACGGTTGTTTGCTGGAGAGTAGGCGATCAAGGACGCTGTCGCGGTTTCTCCTCGTGTATCATCGGGATCAATGTGGGTGAAAGACACGTGCGCTGTGTCAAAAGGACTTTGGGAACGTCTTATCTTTACCTCGGAGTGCTACGGACAATTCCGATTGCAGCCTCTTCCCTTGCTCATTACTGATGTTTTTCCTTGTCGTGTACCGTTAGATGCGACGACGGGCGTCTTCTACGTAACGTTTGGACGTTCGTGCGCCGAATGTTTTTGTAGCGTGCAGATATACGCACTCGATCGTGTAGTCAAGTAGAATAAGTTAATTATGGGTCGTGTTGCGCAGGTTGCAGTACGTTTCTAATGATGCGTCCGTTCTGAGTCTGTGGGTCAAGGTGATCTTTGATGATCCGTCGTGTCCGCTTCCCGGGCCTCGCTCCGTCTTCGACTCGGGTCCGACGCAGATCATCGGGGCAAGTCAAGGTATTGTGATTACTCTTTTAATAAGTCATATGACGATCATCTCGATCAACATCGACAAGAAAGAGCCACTATGCACAAACAACGCCATCAACCACACGAGCGAAAAAAGGCACCTCTATCCAGTTTAAAGCTGCTACGTACACACGTCTAAAAGACGTCGAGCGTGCGTACATTATCGAGGATATCGTTCAGCGACACCTCCTCCTGGAGCTGCACCCTGATCAAGCAGTCCGCCGCGACCCGCCGAAAGCCCGTGCGTACACCCTTGGATGACGCCGCGAGCAAGATGGCACCGAATTCCTGTCCGAGATGGGCCACCAGCCGGCGTGCCTGCGTCTGTTTATCCGTGGGGGGAACATGGTGTGGGATCGAGCCGGTCAGGTCCGAGGGAGAAAGCGGCGAGGCGTCATGGAGTTCTTCGTCTTCTTTCTGAGGGATTTCTTCATCCCCACCTGAGATCAATGGAGGCGAGGCGAGGCGTCCTCCACAGTCATATTTCTTCTAGTCTCGTGCGCTAGAAGAGTAGCGAAGGGGATTAATGGGATGGGACATCACTTTCGTTTTGATCCCAGATAAGATCTTCTGACGCGGTAAACGTTACGACCGAGTGTGTTCGAAGCTTCTTGGGGACGGCAGCCGGAAAGCAGTGCATGGAAGCGTCTGCGGGGTTGGACTGAAGGGAAGTGTTTACACTTGTTTGTAAAATTAGCTGCGGCGACTATGACATGCTCAAGCCTCATGTACTCCCTTTTCTGACCTTCACGGCCCCCATTTTTTCGTATAAATAGAGGTAGTTACTCGATGTAATTCCCTCAGTTGTCCTCGAACAGAGATACTTTAGTCCGGTTCTATCCACTGAAATATCTACTTTACGAGCCTCGACTACCCCTTTGAGACGCCACACACCACATCAAGCATGTCGACGCTGCCGAGTTCGCTTGAAGTAATCCAATGTTTACTTCAATGTTTACATGATATTCACTGAACAAACGACCCAGGCAGATGAGGCACAGTACGGCCACTACAACGATGGACATGATTATACCAGTACGACAGCGAACCAGCCTACAATCATGATGGACCCGATCATTCTGACTCGGCGGCGGCGCACTCGTCATGATGATTCCCAACACTCCGTGAAATACCAACATGATCATGATCACGACCACTCTCACCCGCACCATAACACTCAACCCGACACCAGCATCCGCTATGGGCGGACGCCCCGGCACGCCCCACGGCGCTACAGGACTCTCAGAAACGTCGAACTCCTTCATGGAAACTTCGTCCTCGAGTCCGCGGTGCCCACGAAGCTGCTCGATATGTGTGCGTTGCGCAACGAGCAGGAGTTTACGCATATGCGGTACTCTGCGGCAACGTGCGATCCCAACGACTTCAAGGATGCTGGGTTCACGCTCCGGCAGGTTCATTACGACCCACCACGGCACACGGAACTGTTCATCCTCATGACGATGTGCAACGAGGACGAGGAACTCTTTTGCCGATCGATCCATGGCGTCATCGAGAATATTGCCCACTTGTGTCAACGGGATCGTAGTAGGACGTGGGGCAAAGATGGTTGGAAAAAGGTTGTCGTTTGCATCGTTAGTGATGGGCGTCAAAATATCAACCCTCGAACGCTGAGTGTGCTCGCCATGATGGGTGCATACCAAGAAGACATAGCCAAGGTGCGTACGTTAAGCAACTAGAGGGAGGAACTAACGAGCGTACAGAACAGCGTAGATGGACGGCCTGTTGCAGCTCATATCTACGAGTACACTACTCAAGGTATGTTGTTAATTCTGCACGCCATATATCCTTACATGCCCTAGTCTCTGTCTCTGTCACGCCCTCTTTGCAAATCGAGGAAAAGGATATATTTCCTGTTCAAATAATATTTTGTCTCAAAGAAAGGGACCAGGGAAAACTAAATTCCCATCGCTGGTTTTTCAATGCTCTGGCGCCTATCCTGCAACCCAACATTTGTGTGTTGCTCGACGTAGGAATGGCACCCGGTCCCACATCTATATACCATCTCTGGAAGATTTTTGATATCAGGGCCAATGTGGCTGGTGCTTGCGGGGAAATCGCAGTAGACAAGGGCACGTATGGGCAACGCCTACTCAATCCGCTTGTTGCAGCACAAAATTTTGAATACAAGATGTCAAATATCTTGGATAAGCCTCTCGAAAGTGTCTTTGGATATATCAGCGTGCTATCCGGTGCATTCAGCGCATATCGGTTCATCGCATTGCAAAACGACGAGAGGGGAGAAGGTCCCTTGAAGAAGTACTTTCTAGGAGAGAAGATGCATGGAGCCGCGGACTCGGGGCGTTCTACTACCAACATATACTCCGCCGCGGAGCGGGTAAGTGACTCCTGCTGTGTCCTAGTCAGCCAAGTTCACGGACAAGTCAGACGTTGTGTTGGGAGCTAGTCTCGAAGCGCGGAGGGGCGTGGATCCTGCACTATGTCAAATCAGCCTATGCTGTCACCGATGTCCCGCACAGTGTTTCGGGGCTGATATCACATCGTCGGCGTTGGTTCAACGGATACTTCTTTGTCACGATGCAAACTATCGTCCGTTTTCCCTCCATCTATCGGTCATCGCATTCCTTGCTTCGCAAGTTCTGGATACACGTTGAAATGTTCTACCAGCTGTGCAACTTGATATTCTCTTGGTTCTCCCTCGTACGTGCCCGTCGTTCTTCGCGGATAATTTTCTGATGCCGAACCGATGCCAGGGAAATTACTACATATCGTTTATCGTCTTCACAAGCACATTGGAGCACTACCTCTCGATCTTTCACTATCCGAACCTCGTCCTCAAATATTTTTACTTGCTCCTTCTCATAATGTCTTTTCTGCTTGCATTGTGTCATCGATCGCAATGTCTAAAGTGGCAATATACTATGGTTCTCCTTGGGTTTAGCATGATCATGATGTATATGACGGTGCGTTCGACGTAATTCCTTTTGCAGATCTGCGCTGACGATTGCGCGATAGGCTTCGGCATTCCTTCTTGCTTACAAGGGCATCGAGAATATCGCCCGATCTCAGGATCATGGCATCCAAGCCCACGATTTCCTTGCGAACACCCTTTTTCGGAACATCATCCTTTCAACTACCATCACGCTCGGGCTGTGTATCGTTTCATCGCTGCTATCCGTGCGTCCGTGTTCATTTATGACTTGTCGAAATGACCCACGACAGTCCAGTTCGAACCATGGCATTTGATGACCTCCCTTGTACAATACCTTTTGATGATACCATCGTATACCATGGTCTTTAATATACATTCAGTAAGTCCCTCCGTCGTTCGTTTGACGCGATTGCTAATATGTATTTCTAGTTCGCTGACATCTACGACGTGCCCTGGGGCACAGTTTTCACCAACACCGAGGGTGTCCCATTTGGTGAAGGTATGAACGAGATAGAAGCGGAGGTCGCCGCACCCCCAGAAGAGACGGAACTGGATACCAATGCAGCCTATGAACGCGCCATCACCCTCTTATCTAGCCACGAACCGAAAGCGACGGAAAAGACAAGCCCACCGGCCGTGGGGAACTACCCAAAAGCCCGCAACTTGCGGACAAACGTGAGTCATCGCGACTTGGACTATAGGGGGCCTATCGACCCACTCACCTGGACTTCAGCTATTGTTGATCTGGACATTGAGCAATGTTCGTTTTCGTCTTTTGTCAGCGACAGCTTCGTGTGCTAATATATCCATCCAGGCTCTGTTAGCGATGGTCGTCACGTAGGTCTTGGAATTCGTAACTACAATTGCATCTACTCATCATGATGTGCGCGCAGATCTGCGATACCCAGCTCTGAAAGCGGGGAAATGTCGGTGTTCGTGAACGTCTACATGTCTGTGATCTTGTTCTCTATCACGGGCTTGACAGGTAGGTCCTCACAGCATCACGGTTGCACACCATGCTCAAGGATTCGATAGCTGTCCGCTTCCTTGGTTCCACTGTGTATTTGATCGTGCGTCTGCTTGTTGGAGAGTAGTCGACGGAGCGCGATGCACGCCGACTTAGAGGGATCCACATCGCACAGCAAGGTTCCATATCCGCTTGTCACTCCCTTTTTGTTGCCCCTTGTGTCGGTTCTGGCAGTAAGTTGCAGGTTCGAGAGTGCGTCTACTGTGCTACTCCCTCGTACGCTTCCTGTTGTAACTTGCATATGGTATGTATGTTCGCTGGTGCCAAAGGACTTGGATCGAGGCTCCGGCGGCTTTTCTTCCCTGGTGTGCTTTTGTCGTGTACATGTTTTTGTAGCTCGTAGATAAACGGTTGTTAGAATAACTGGAGCAATCCCGGCGATGCAAGTTTGTTTCTGCCTCAGATGTGTCACGGAAGGCTAGACGACGGATGGAATCTTGATCATCGGCCGATCATGGTGATCAGAGTGCCTTCTGGTAAGATTGGCTACTTGCATGTCTCGGGGGAGGTTTGATCGTCATGTCCACTCTTTCGTTCCCTCCTGAGCCAGGAGCGGTACAGATTGAGCAAGTCTAACACTGAGAGCACAACGACGGACGGTCCAGACACATCTGACGATCGTGTCGATCGCATCGACAAGCAAGGGTCACCATACAGACAAGCAACCTCCATTCTTGTAAGCCATTCAAAGCTGCTACGTACAACAACACGTCTAGAAGACGTCGAGCGTGCGTACATTGTCGAGGATATCGTTCAGCGACACGGTCCTCTGGAACCGCACCCTGATCAAGCAATCTGCCGCGACCCGCCGAAATCCCGTGCGTACACCCTTGGACGACGCTGCGAGCAAGATGGCACCAAATTCCCGTTCGAGACGGGCCACCAGCCGGCGCGCCTGCGTATGTCTCTCCATGGGGGGGGCATGCTGTAGGGTCGGTTCCGATGGAAGAGGCGGCAAGGTGTCATCCACTGCTTCGTCTTCCTCCTCTGGGTCTTCATCGTCGCTGGCCTCTTCTTCAGAGGCCTCTTCATCATCCACGGTCGGTGAAGG
>QFES01001055.1:0-11838 GCA_003316375.1 Tylopilus plumbeoviolaceoides
GGATGGACTGTATATCACCGGTTAAGAAGACCTCGTTAACGTAACCCAAGCCTGCCGGGAAGTGCACTGGCCCGGGACGCGGTATCCCAGGAAGCGTGTAAGATGCCGTTGCCGGTGCGGAAATGTGAAACACGGGGCAATTTCGGTGGCTATACGGAGAGCCCCCACCGGCGAGAGGTGGTGTTAAATTACCTCCGGTGAAGCGGCAGTTGTTCGCCGGCAGTTGTTCGCTCAGCCGTTGATCCGTCTCATAAGTCGTTGGCCTCGGTTCGCAATGATCATAGATCGAACCTAGACAGACAAGGATACCGTGAGCCATGGGTATATCAAATGTGCATAGCGTCGTGTGCTGCGCGCAGATGCCCCATGTTGCGGGGCCTGTTAACAATGATATGATCACAGGCACAAGCCTCAAGGCCTCGACAGGCTAAACTGGAATAGGTAGGATGTATCATACCGGCATCCCCCAGAATGCGTCGGGAAGTGTGAAAAAACAGTTGCTGCCAATGGAGCCGATTAGGCGTGTCATCGTGTAATTGGAAGCCCAAAGCCTACCTGAAGGCGTGAAGTGGGTTAGCGGTCTGTCCACTCGGATGTGGCCGGCGGTTGGTACCCAAGGTGACATGAACCCAAAGCACCTTGCTGACCGAGAAACACAGATATGCAGGGGCCGCACGCTGTGGCGTCGAAGGATAGCATGAGAACATAGCACCGGGTCGGCTATAATACAGGAGGTGAAACGTAGGGCGGGGGTGCGCACCTTTAGCCCATGTCGTGGTCGTTGTCAAAACGCTTGTGTCTATTGTCTCTTCTCCTGGTGATTCCCCTTTTGGCGTTACTAGTTTCAAGGGGATATGTGGCCAGAACCGTCAGTCTGGCTGCACGTGCCCTCAGCGCTTGGATAAATTTACGTGCTTCAGCGTCAAGAACGTGTCAACTTGAAGCGCCAGCGGCTTCGCACGCGGAGCCAACATCTACCCCCATGAACCCAACCATGATTCTTCGAAGAGACGAGAAAGAGAGGTACTTACACGAGCATGGAAAGAATATTTGTGTCTAACGAAGCACTTTCAACTCGTTATAGGTGGCAAGCGCTCCTTAGCGAATCGGATACAGCAATCGGACAGTTCCTCGTCCCCAGGATCAATATGGACCTTGCCCCATTCATCCGCTGCATCACCTTTCGTGTGTTTTTGGTGGTGTTTCTGGGGATAGATCCCCACACGCTTGCGTCACAGAATGTCCAGCGGGTCACAGAAGCACTAACGAACTTTGATGATGACGGGCAGGGGACAAGCGCCCTGCCCTCTGAGGTTCAGCGCATCCTGTGCAGTTGGCTTCCACTCGAACAATCCCCGCTTTCCCTGAATCAGATTCTCTCCGCATACGAGGCGCTCTGGCGCATCATCGCCACCCTTGTGGTGAACTCTAAAGACGATGAACCGAATACGATGCGTTGGGTGATGCTGGACTTTCGCGACAATCCCCGGGAACAACAGTACAGGGCCGCGTTTGGAGAAGGCGGGAGGAGCGTTTTGAACATCACGGAGGGCGTCGTTGACCGTATTTCGCGTATCGCGCGCACACAGCACGCCAGCGCCTCCACTTGGCCGTTGAGCTGTATTCGGTTTGCCTCTGGGGTAAGTTGTGCGGTGGGATACGCTCCGACGATGCAGGAGGCGCAGAAGTTCGCGGCATTGCTGGCGGCCAAAATTATTGGTCGGATTGGGGTGCGATATGGAATTTCTAGTAGCGGCACGGTGGATTCTCAAGGCTCTCCATGGGACCAGCGGAGGGTGTACGACTTTCAAGCATCCCTTGGCCAAGTCGCTGCAAATGCTGCATCGATTCGTCGTTCCCATTCGAACTCGACTCATTCGCATTAATACGATACCCTGTAGATTTAAGGGGAGTTGGTGTGTAGCAAAGTAATAATTAGATCTCCGATCAAATCAACTTGTTATTGACATTCGTCACCGTTGGTCGGGTCAATCCATGGTGACTCTTGGTTTCATCCTTGCATGTCCATCGCTTGACACGGTTCTCGTTACCAACGACCAATAGGAATCAAATCCCGCAGCAGACGTGGCGGACGTGTTGCTCGCTGTCCAGATGGAGAAATTACGCGTGGAGGAAGCCCTTGCTGCGCGAGATAACGCAGTGTCTCACCTCGAGGACGCCTACATATCCGTTCGCCAAAAAGCAGAGACGATATTACGGCTGGAGCAAGAATTGGAAATATTCAAGCGAGCTTCAACTCCGGCACACACGAACGCGGGCAATTCTGAGTGTGTTCCGAGGGATCCGGGGACACCCCCACCACCCGCCAGCCAAGCAGTGGAAGAGGGAGAAGAAACTCAGGCCAGTATTCGCATTCATTTCACTATTCACACTTTACTCAACAAAGTCAAACGATAGACAAAGTTGACTCAGGAGTGTACACCTGACAAATTCGGAGATAGCCTACAAAGCAACTCGGCTTACTGTAGACAGGCTTACATCAATAGTTCCGCGTTGACGAGGGAACCGCATACCCCCACCGCCCCAAGACAGGTCGGCGACGACGAGAGACAGGTAAGCGCGTGTATGCGCGCCATGCTCCGCTGACATTAAACTGTTCCTATCGTTTAGGGCTCAAACACCATCACGGAGGGAACACCAGCCGAACGGACAATTGCTGCGAGACAAGCAATTCTAGCGACTCTTCCCCTGCCATCTGGCATTCCAGATGATGCTTTGCAACCGATCATGATCCACCCCCCTCATACCCTTCACGAGCTCCTTGGAAGCGTTTCTGGCGTGGGTCTGTTCCCAGTTTTGCTCGTGATACTAACACCTCACAGTCTCTCAAGGACTTGTAAGGATCATCTTTTGACGTGGATAATGACTCGGTCTCTGAATTCGTATCTCTCGCTCAATCAACTGACGATTGGCCAGACTTAGTAATTATAGGGTGTTGTCTCAACCGACCACATACTGGTGTCCCGACAGAGAAGAACACGGTTATTTTCTCACCCCGGTTTTCAAGTGCACTACAAATCCCCGTGTTACAACAGCGCATCGCTGGTCAACTGTCGATGTCATCGGTCAGATGAACAAACCGACGGGTAAGGTGACATACTACTTACTCCGCCTTCCTAAGCCTCTTTCAGAGTGCTTTTACAACAAGGACGGAAAGTGGTACTACGCTGGCACCTACAAGGCTTTCCGTATGGACGACCTTACTCTTCAAGAATGGGAGTCTCTTTCTACGGAGGTAACACCATTAAGTTCTCCAAGATATGGTTGTGTGGACACAGCCGCTTTTGTAGACGACGCAAGCAATTGTCAAGGAAACGTTGGCCGGCCGAAAGAACGTCTCGCCTCAAAATCATTACGAAACATCCCAACTCTATGCCGCGGGAGCTTTGCGCGTTGCTTGCATCGTGCTACGTTGTATCGGTTTCAGCGACGACACGTACCGTGGTGTACTCGAACAATCAAGATTCCTCTACTGGGGACGAAGCTCCGCATGGACGCCTGTCAGGACGATCACACTAAGCGAGACGAGCGACGACACCGAATCCACCTAGCCTCGAAGCAATCTTTGTGTACATGCCTTTGTTCGCTGCCTCATGCACATGTATTCTTGTATTGATCGATGTCACATGTCCTATCATCCATCATGCATGTCGTAGACAGAACATGTATATCAACCATGAAATTTCCAGAACACTTGATGGTACGAAAATCGGTCCTACAGCTTCACTTTTGGCGCTATCCCCTGACTGGCGAGCGTTGCTCCTCCGTCGATCAATATGTGTGCACCTGTCACATGCGCGCTTGCAGGGGAGCAGAGAAACAGTACGATACCAGCGATATCCGAGGGGTAGCCATACCGTCCTAGAAAAGGGTAAACTCACAGGCGACCCCATTGAGATCTGACCGCACCAGTGGGTTGTAGAGACGCAATCTTTTCTCCCCCCGCGGACTTGAAGCCGAATGCTGTCATCTTGGTGGGAAAGATTCTGCGAGGCATCTCAGTTTGATTTCAAAGGTCCAGACCCCCTTCTACACACCCAGGACATATTGCATTCACCCTGTTTCAGCCGGTGGTAAGCGACAGAAATCAGCAGATAATAACACCACATACATGATCTTCTGACGCCCTAACTTGACCGCTAACATCGATGTGAGATGATTTACAGCGGCTTTGCTAATGTTGTCTAGAAAGGACACATGGACGTGAATAGGATCCATGGATAATGAGGCACGGAGGACTGACAACTGTATGTTCCGCTGCCCTCGGCGCTCACGAGACCTTCGGCGTGTGGAGTGACACTCGCCGTCGATGAAACATTGACGACGTGTGCAGGGTCCGCAGCAGTGGCTCCTTCTGCGAGCCACGGTGATAGCCTCCAGGTGCACGGACATCTGAATGGGAAACCCTACAAATCAATGACTTGTGGGAACTCACCCCGCAGTTACTGGCGGTCAATACATCAGCCCATCAGAGGGCGGTGCGGACGAGTGAGGGAAAACACCAAGCTCACGGTAGAAAACGCTCTTTACGTTCACAGCCATGATGTTATCCCAACCCTTGTCTTCAGGAACGGCATCGAAAGGCGATCCCCATGAGGCACCGGAATTGTTGACGAGAATATGGAGTGTCTTGGCTTGTTCCAACTTGGCGAGGGCCGAGATGAGCCCATCCACCCCAGCCTTGTTCTACATAGGCACGCGAATCCATTCGCCGCATCAGCGCGCCAGAGATGGCATCAGTGCCATAATTACTCACACTCAGATCGGCGACGATGTAGCGTGTACTGCCAGGCCTCAGCGCGTTGAGTTCTTCTACTACCTAGAAAAGAACATCGTCAGGAATATCCTTGGCAGTTAAACGAGTACTGCATACCTCTCTCAGCGGTGCTTCTTTCCTCGCCGCGATGTAGACCTTGGCCCCGTTTTGAACCAATACGGAGGCAATCGTCTTACCGAGACCTGTTCCGCCGCCCGTGACGAGTGCTAAGCGGAGAGTGTCGGCCGTAAGTACAATGGACGCCCAAGTGAGTAAAATACGGATGGGTTATGTACCAATTTTCCCGCGGACATTGAACAAGGATTGGAGAGAAAAGTCTGTACGCCAGAGTTGAGATTCATCTTGGTAAACATAAAGAAAGGTTACGTGGAAGGAAGCTCACCTGGGGCACTTGCAGACATAATTGTGTTCGCGAAGGGAGCGCTGGGTTTGACACGAATGCAAGCTGTCCGAGTGGCGGCGGCCGAGGAGAAGTTTGAAGGGGCCGGTTATATGACTATCCGAGCCGGTCATCCTGATTATGTAATTTTTCTATCAAGTCACGACTTCAAGTTAGCAAGTCTGACATTCAGCATCTCCATACTGTGTGAGAGGGTGTATCAGGTAACGTGTATAACTTGAAACGTCTTTAACCTGACATCTACCAGCTCATTCAGCGGTCCGCCCTTTTGTGGGCAAAGCAGTCTTTGAATCGGGCTCTTCAATGAAAGTAGACTCGGACAAAGGTGGTACCGTACTTCGGTGAGAATGGCACCACATTGAAACCAACATCTTCGTGGTTCTACTTGTCGCAGCTTTTCGCAGGCCAAAGAGGTCTGACAAACTTGAACAATCCATATAATGACTCCAACTTCGACATCCTCCTATACCATTTTCATTTTATTTGTGACGAGCAGAAAGTACTCGAATTCGCTCGCTGCGTTTGAGCGCAACACAGGTGTGCCTCATTCAGCTTCGCGTGCCCGTGCTCTCACTTGACGTGCTAGATCCGGTAATTTCACTTTCAGATAACAGGAATGAAAGATGGTACTGCTCGATCTACGTGGCGGCGTCTCCTGTTGAATACACAAGTAAGTCGATCATCCGTGTCGTGCAATATAAATAACCCGCGTGTATTTGGTCGATTTTGACACGGGGTCCTCCGCCTTGTTCCTTCCTGCATCTAACTGTGATCAAACGTGCGATGGCCACAAGCTTTACAACCCGAACGCGAGTTTCACAGTTGTCAGCCTGCATCGAAACTTTACCCTCGAATACTGGTGAACAGTGCACGGATACAGTTACCATCAGTTTCGTGCCAGTGGTAGGTCACGTGGCTACCGCGTGCAGCACTTGAGAGCTGAGACGATGTCTTAGGCGAGAATCAAACCCTCGGTGCAGGCTCACTGTGCACACTATACCATTGACTTATTGGAAATGACGCGGCCGATAGCTTAATGGGAGTGGCATTTCCAAACGTTCCGCCATTCATGCCAGTCCGGTTTTCCAGACGCTCATCTCACGAGGACATATTTCCGACCCCGTTTCGCATTCAAGTTTGCCCCGACTGGATCAGAGTTGCGCCTCGGCGTCGACACGTCTTTGTATACAAGCCTTGTTACCTACGCGCCTGTCACTGTGCCGGTTAGAAATTTTTGGCCACCCATCTAAGTTAATCCGAGTCAGCGTAGATTCCCTCAGCGCCAACGGTATTTTATCATGATCACGATCTTGGGAAGTTGGGAGCCCTGTTGTTTGAAGTTGTTTACGTTGTTCGTGCGAAATGTGGGCACAAAAGGAAGGTTGTGATAGGTTACGGACCCCAGATAAGTCAAGCCAAGATATTTACTTTGTTTTCACGACCACAGTGGATCTCCGCAGTCGACACGGGCGATGATCGCCTTGTGGCAACGCTGGATGGGACGGAAATTATTTGATGCCTGGTCGCCATGAGGTGGTTGCGTGTCCTTAAGACCGTGAAGCTCACTGAGCGACTGCTGCGCACTGGGTTTTCGTTCTTTCACCTATGCATTCCTTCAAGTTATCTATTGTCTTTACTGCTGTCTTGCTGGGCTTGACAGCCGCATTACCACACCGTCGCTCTCTTGGGATTCCCATCCAAAAGAGGTCGACCCTAGTAAAGGATGGGATAGTCAAGCTAGATGCCGCTCGCGCTCATTTGGCGTACTCGGAACGGTAAGCCACGT
The DNA here is from genome assembly GCA_003316375.1 of Tylopilus plumbeoviolaceoides. Lineage (NCBI taxonomy): Eukaryota > Fungi > Basidiomycota > Agaricomycetes > Boletales > Boletaceae > Tylopilus > Tylopilus plumbeoviolaceoides. Next base: position 6,985 of record QFES01001055.1, read on the forward strand.
TTGATCGCTCACTGTGATATCTCTTATCTGTGACGAGTAGAAAGTATTTGCAAGGGCTCTCTGCATTGCAGGGCAGCGCAAGCCAGTCATCTTCAAGTGCCCATACTGTCACCCGACGTGACGGAGGAACTGATCCGCTCACGGATGACGGGAATTCAAGATGGTATGGCACAATTTCTGTAGGAACGCCTTCAGTCGAATATAAGAGTGAGCTTTTTATCCATGTCGTCATGCATGACCTCATTCGGTACTTACCCTCGCTCAGTGGATTTTGACACAGGTTCCGCGGACTTGTTCCTTCCTGGATCAAACTGTAACTCTACATGCAACGGACACACGCTTTACAACCCGAGCGCGAGCTCCACAGCTGTCGACTTGCATCGAATCTTTATTTTCACATATGGTGATGGTTCCAAGGTCTATGGCGAACAGTACACAGATACTGTCACCATCTCGGGTTTCGTGGTAGCCTATTGCTTCCTACACGTGAGATGATCACTAACGACATCATAGGCGGACAACCAAACCCTCGGGGCAGCTTCACAATATTCTACTGGTTTTCAGATTTCACGCTTTGCGCCAGACGGCTTAATGGGCATGGCGTTTACAAATATCGCCGTCTCTCAACGCAACCCAGTTGTTCAAACGCTCATCGCAGCAGGACAGCTTCCTGAACCTGTGTTCGCGTTTAAACTGACTCCTTCAGGATCTGAGTTGCGCATTGGGGGCATCGACACGTCAGTGTACACCGGATCCATCACCTACGCGCCCGTCACTTTGCAAGTTAGAGCTTGTTCATGCCACGCCGATGAGGAACGTTGACATTTGGGGTTCAGGGGTTTTGGCAAATACAACTAGATTCTATCAACGCCAACGGTAACACGACCAACCAGAATGTATCCGCGGTCGTGGACACCGGAACGACATACATTCTCGGGGACGCTGAAACCGTTGGCCAGTTCTACAGTGGTCTTAATGCCACGGAAGTAGGAGGCGGATTCTATACACGTAGGCTTTCATATCACATACTTCTCTGATGTTTACTTTCTTATGTATTCTTTCAGTGCCCTGCAATGGGATGCCCAAAGTTAGCATCACGATTCAGGGGCGGACCTTTCCTATCGCTCCTGAGTTGTTCAACCTTGGATCATATGGCTCCTCCACGAATAGTTGTTTCGGTGCTATAGTAGGTTCCAGCGAACTTGGAGGTATGCCAGTCGTTTGTTCTAGGCACTTTTTCTGATGACAGTCGTGATTAGACACCTTTATTGTGGGTGACACATTTTTGCGAAACGTTTACTCTATTTTCGACGTCGGTGGACTCCGAGTTGGGTTTGCTACCCTCACATGAAGTTCTCTTTGGGGATGTATCTTGGAAGACGGGCTCTGGAAGCCCTTGCAGATGGACGATCTCGGATGCATGGACTGATACATTTAATATTATTACATTAGCCTATCTCATTAAGTATCTTTAGGACATTCGGACCAGGAATTCCCGTAGATCTAATATTACTATCAGAGACAGTGAAAACACGAAAGACAAATGATGAGCTGCAATCCAAAGTTGGTAACACGATTATGTTCGTAAGCGCTCCGAAGTTAGATCTATTTATGCAATCATGATCATAGCATTCCAGGCTCGGACCGACTACTAGTAAAAGACGCTCACCATGTCCACTCCATCCACGAGGATATTAGACCACATCATACATCTGACTCCACCTGATACGGTAGAGCAGGCATCCCAGCAGTTCAGAGATCTAGGGTTCAAGTGCGCGCGTTCCCCTAGACATCTCCATGAAATGACGCTTACTTCCCTCGTACTCGTAGCGTTATCGCGGGTGGGACCCACACCGGGGGGCTCTCAGCCAACGCGCTCGTAGTAAGACTCAGGCTGGCATTTCTATGCAGCCCAACATCATCCAATCGTCCTCTCATAGGTCCTCGGCGACGGTGTCTACCTCGAACTAATTTCCTTCACGCACCCTATCTCGTACTACCCGCCCGGCTCGCCCGGTCGCTGCCGACGCGAGACCGATCCGTGGGCCCACAAAGAGCCCGGATGGATCGACTTTGCATTTCTAGGGTCCTCTGATACATCGATCGCTCGGATCATCAATGCACGCGCGCAGCGCGAACACAGCGGGATCTGCTACACCGATGAAACGCCTGGTGGTCGTACGCGCAGGGACGGGCAAGTCGTCAAGTGGGTCCTCACGTCCGCAGAGGACGATCGCCTCCGTGGCCTCGTTCCGTTTTTTTGTGGGGACGTGACTCCCCGAGAATTGAGGGTGCGACATCGTTTCTCGTGCATGGGGATGCTGAAGGGTTGACCTTTGCGGGGAATATACAGGTCCCCCTATTCCCACCGTCGAATGAGGATCATCCTTCTGGCGCAAGAGGCGTAGCATATATCCGTTTACTGGCGAAAATGGAGTCACTCGCGAACCTCTCCGCGCAGCTCACGTCTGTCCTCGGGGAACCTGCAGAATCGAATGCCGGCAAGCGGAAGTTTTCCTGGCCGTTGGAAGTCCCACATAGTAAGTCGAGCACCAAGAAACCACGTCTCGTTCTGGGTGTGCCGGAGGATGACGAAGAGGAGAAACATCTGGATGCAAAGGGCCCAGGTATCTATGAGGTCGCATTTTCAGTAGGGCCCTGTGGGGATGAGACAATATCCAAAACCCCTTACGGCAAGATTGTATGGTTGAGGTATTAGCTGGAACTGCTGTCAAAGCCTGTACTAGACTCGGATCACGAATGTACCACAATCACGATATAGACTCTGGACAAACACCAACCGGAATGAACAACTAAACCTTTGTGTACGACAAGGATCTGATTGGGCTTGATGTAGATATATTGGAAGGTTTTGAGGGTGAGAAACAACAATGGGAAAAATGAATGACCGCCGCAGGGGTCGAACCTGCAATCTCCTGATTACGGTGCGTCGTAGTCAGACGCGATGCCATTTCGCCAGGCAGCCGGTACTTCATATCAGAAAGATCTGTCCTATCTATGCATGTATTCAATCCCAAGGTTGCCGACGACGACAAGACCCCAGCCTCCCACAGCATCGCAAAGTAAAGCAGTGCCATCATCAATACTGCAATCTTGGGGTCGCTTCAAGTTGAGCCAGTCGGCTTGTTAAGAATGAGATCATTGATAACATCCCCGCGCGACCGTCTCTATCAGGTCGCATTGCCAACGCAAGTCTATGTTGATAGTCGTCTGTTATATACTAGATCGACGAACACCGATACATCTGGTTTCCGACGGACTCGGTACTGCTCCCACAGCGAAGCGCAGAGGTGATAACAACGCCGTTTGCACCGCAGTAGAGCCATGCCTCGCGATTGTAACACGAACGAGAACCATGTAAAATGCGATAGATATTATAGGCGTCAGCTGTGAATTGCGTCAGATACACCAAAACGTGAGGATCAGGACGAACCATGTCCAACACGATGAACTGCCCTATGTTCTGGCAAGCGTAGCATACGAGGAGAGCGAAGAGCGTGAGTGTGTATAGGACCGCCGCGTCTATAAGAACGCGGAGAAGTAGCGTGGCATCGACCCCAGACCGTGATAACACCCGTACCACCCCCGGTTGATCCCGATTAGTCGTCCATATACGATAGGCTAACAAACCTGTCTCGATTTTCAGACAACTGGGTAAACCATCAACGGCTGATCAGCTCACCCGAACTGAGTAAATTGGTTATCATTGTCAACATGTAGAAAAGGACGTCCCATTTTGCCATCTCGAAAGAAAAGAAATCTTCCGAGTTCTTTGCATGCGACATATGATAAAGTAACCCTGCGGAGATTGCTAATGACGCTGAGTTACGTTGGCTTCGATATATTATCAACGTACCGGAAGATGCACACCACAGTACCACAGGCATAATAACAACGCTTGAGCGTTGCCAAACGATGTAACAACGGTATATCTGTTCAAGAGCATCCATGAATCCAAGGGAGTTGAATTCACAAGGAACCCACCACAATTCCATCTCCAAGTAGTGTTTGAAGGACATAGACGACCTCCTTGATGATGAACGTTCGCTGTGTCACATCGGCAAAAAATCCTGCTGGACCTCCCGGATTAAAGTTGGCTTTGGTGATGAACCCAAGCACGAGCCGTTGGACATCGACCACCACGTGCTTGCCAGTGGTAGTGTAACGTTAATCTCGGGATCAAGTGTGAAATATAAGCGAAAACCTACGATTGTGCTGAGAATCATCAATATTAAGGCGACCAGCGCCATCGACCAGTTAATTCTTTCATCCCTGGGACGCCCGTGGGTAAGTGCCCACACTGTCGCGCCGAACAACACTAATGAAATACCTATCACGATGACGATCATGTTAGTCACATGTGAGGAAATGTCCAGTGATAATGGATCACCGTAAAGGATACACTCTATTGCAATGGAGAGTAGGGTAGCAGTATCAAGTCCAGTCCACGAAGGGGACGTCATTATAGACGGGGTATAGTCTATATCTTCTATAATCAGGATGAGAAGCAGATTGGGCAAGTATCCATCGTCAACGCAAACGTTGACGTTATAAACTGGTTGGCCGGGTGCGGGCGCAGCACGAAGAGATCCAGATCGATGGCGAGAGTGTGAAAAAACCGGCTATCATACAGCATTTGTGTACTGAATGCATTGTGTGTTTGCGATTGGATGATGATCAAGGTACAGCTCCGAGTTGGCATTTGCCACAGCAACTTAAACGCGGTGTTTCGGAGACCCGACACAGGCGACGCGGCAGCAGTACGGTACGTCTAATTAGACATTAAGTACTGTCTCATCTAAATCCACCTTATGCACTCTTAATGACTTGTCG
>QFES01001070.1:0-19699 GCA_003316375.1 Tylopilus plumbeoviolaceoides
TGTTGAATGTCAGAATGCAATTGAAATGATAGTTAATAAAATATCCACCAAGGACTATATATTATTAGCTATCCACTAGCATTATGATTAGAAAAGGATAATGTTATAAATACATTTACCCTCTTTTGTCAAAGTGATAACCAGTAGATCATATTTTACTAGGAATATCAGCTCTTCAAAATTTTCCTGATGCAGGTCAACCCTGCAGACCCCGCCAGCATCTCTTGAAGCCAATCATCATTGCACCTCTGCCAGCTGCATCATATGCATGTCTGTCAAGGCCAGGTTCGATGAGCTGTGTAGTGTCATCATCACCTTCCTGGAACAGCACAAGAGAACATGCTTGGTTCACACCCTACTCCAGCAAGACACCCAGAACTCACATGACTCCCTCCTCAGCTGTGACCTTGTGAGCAGGCCCCAACCTCCTGGCCTCAGCATTTACCATGACAAGTTTCACAAGGGCAATAACTTGGGCTGCTGCCACTCTTGTGGGTGCCCGAAATTTGAAGGCATTCGACATAGTGGCATGTTCAGTGCTGCATGTAACTGCAAGGATGATCTTCTTCAAGAATGGATCATTGGGCTCTCATACTACATTTGGACCATTGAAAAACTTCATGGGGCAGTGTTTGAGCTTCTTGGAGTCCCCATTGATGCTTTTGGTTCTGGCAACAAGGGTAGGGTGACATATGCATTGTGGTTGGGCGGACAAACGGGCAGGCATCCCTCTTTTATTGCATCCAACCTTGTGGACATGATTTACATCATTGCAAAGAATGCCAGCTCACTCTTCGGTCATTTCGACATGGACTAGAGTCACGCTGTTGGTAGAGTCACGCTATCTGTAGAGTCATGCTATTGTAATGTTAATCTTGAGTGGGGTTAATTAATTTGTTACATAAGGTATGGTTCGTGAGTTCTTGTGAGACCTTGCCTCAAGTCTGTTTGCTTCAACATCCAAATCATAAGTCTTTGATCTCAATACAGCTCTTTCTTTTCCAAATTTTTTTTAGATGTTACCTGAGTTCTCCTCCATCATCTGCCTCAGCTCTGTTTCCTTCGAACAGTCCATTGCCAAAGCACTTCGCTTGGAGGCTCTCCACGTTATCTCTGGACAAAGTAAGCATGAGACAGGCCCAATTGAACTGCCTTCGACCTCATCCCATGACAACTTCCTATCTGTTCTGCGGCTTGACATGTCGGTACCACAGGCTTCTGGAAAGAAGGCTGCAGACAAGTTCTGTAAAAAAATGAAAAGAGTGTTGTGTTGTGCACAGTACATGACCATTCCTCAATATTCCAGCTCGAAAAAATTCGTCAACCTGCCTTTGATCGCCATCGACTACAACACCACTGACCTGCCTGCAGCCAAAGGGGCTTTTGTGAGCTGGCAACAGCCATGCAAGGCCAACCACGAGTGGACGTTACAAGAGTTGGTTGACCACAGGTTTAAGATCATTGAGTGGGATGGGCAGTGTGTTGTTACATTTTTTTTGCTGGTGAGTCACGCCAACATCATGTCTTCTCAGAACACCGACTGCCATTATTGACCAACAGGACCGCATTATGGCCGTTCTGGTAGGCCAACCAGCTGACCACAGTTGGAAGGACGTGCATGCAAGGATGAGCACCCTTCTTGAGGAGGCTGGCCGAATAATTCGACCAATGCAAAAGGAGAGGCAAGGAAACTTTACCCCCTTTAACACCAGCATATCTTTTGGGGGGGGGTCAGATGGTGAGTCACACCTGCTGTGCATTTTGTCCCATCGAGTCATGCCTATAGGTCCCTGGCAACCTCGTGCATCAACTGGCCAAAAAGGTGATCATCAACAACTTACACAACAATAGTAGCTCCATATGTGCTGCAGGGTTCATGAGCAGTGGGTCTCCACCAATCTTTATTTTATTTTCTTGATTTTTCTCTTCCAGGCTGCTTCTCCTTTTATGCCCCTAAGCTTTATGTAGAGTATGAGGAAAGGCTCAAGGAACTTCTGCAAAAGCACTGCTGTTTGAAGAAGCCATTCAACAATAGTGTCTTCCCAACCTGTACATTCAACTGCGGCCGCCAGGTCATGACTTATGAGCACGTTGACACCACCAATGTTCCATATGGACTGTGTGCTATCTTCGCCCTGGGATCTTACGACCCTGTCCTCGGCGGTCACCTTATTCTCTTCAACCTGGGGTTGGTCGTCCAGTTCCCCCCTGGCTCTACCATTTTGCTTCCATCTGGTACCATTTGCCATGGCAACGTCACCATCCAGCCCCATGAAACAAGGCAGTCATTTACTCAATACTGCCCCAGTGGCTTGCTTCAATGGGTCGCTTATGGGTTCCAGTCGGTGAAATCAATCTCTGCTGACATCTGACAATGCTTTGAGGACACACATGAGGAATGCTGTAGACATGCAATCAGCCTGTTCTCCAAGATTAGAGAGCTCGGTGAGGACAGGGCAAGGGCAGTTCAGCTAAAGGCTAGCTACTAGTGCTACCACCCCAGGCTATATTTATTTAGTTACTGTGACAGTTATCCAACAATACGATTCTCTATAGACAGTGTGACTCAATTCAAGTGGCATGACTTGACACCACTTAGGCACATGACTCAACTTGAGTGGTATGGCTTGGCATTGCTTAGGCCAACCCCATGTGACTGCTTTGCATTTGAGTGGCATTACACCTTTGTTTGTCCCCAACTCAAACCGAACACTTACCACCATGGGCAAAAAAAAAGGTCGCTGAGATGACCGAAGAGGAAGTGAGTTGCTGTTTTTCATCCAAGCTGCTTCACTAATGCAACACACCTAGCACAAGCATAGCCATACTCTTGCAAATGCATGTCAGCAAAGGCAAAGGGAGAAACTGTGAGTATTGATCATAGCTGATCACATTGAGTTGTTGACGCTTTCTCAGACGAGCCCTCACTTCTGACAAATACCGATTATAGTGCGTAGTGTACAATAGGCATTACTGGTGAGCCCCTACTGTCATCTATGCCACACCTCACTGACCGTTATACAGGGCATGACAAAGAGGCCTGGGTGTTGACTCTGATGAACCACAGCCTACTTCAAGAAAATGAAAGTGAGCCGTGTTTTTTTTTGTTGATAACCTCTGATAGCTGACGGCAATGTAGGCAAATCTCCACCGAGTCTGAAGAGGAGGACATTGAGTCAGAGGAGGATCCAGAGCCAGGTCCCACTCGGTGAGTCATGGCCAACTGATTCTCTTGCCCTGCTCTGACACTTTTGTGAAAGACGGCATCAGGTGCAATTAATGTTTCGTGGACAGCTTGTCAGTGGCAGCGATCAGGTGCAGCATGAACGGTCACACCTGAGACCCAGGCCTCGCTTACAGTGTGTTTGGTGCATTTTTTATGACTTCATTTTCGCTCAGAGTTGCAGACTGCATTGTTGGGTGAGGATGAAGATGTTGATGCCGACGATGGGGGCCAGGGGCTTGGTGACAATGAGGACAAGGACATTAGCGTTCATGAAGGCAAGTACAAGGATGACCCCAATGGCTATGAGGAAGATGATGAGGCAGGGGGGCATGAGAGGTGAGTCATGCCCATTACTTTTCTCTTTTGATTCACCCAGTGTTATAGATCTCTGGCAAAACAACGAGTGCAGTGTGTCCCCTTGCACACTTGCACAAGATCCACATCTGTTACCAAACTGTTGGGGGACAGCATCAATGCCTCAACATATGATTTCTTGCCTGACGATGTGTACAGCAATGACAGTGACATTGAATGGAGCCATGCTAGGTGAGCTCATATACAGCTGCCCATAACCCTCTAAACAACCACACAGGGAATCTCCCATGGAAAATAACGACGAGTCACACCCAGAGAACAACAATGGCAATACTGAAGGGAGTCTCACTAGGTGAGCTTGTATACAGCCACTCCATCTTCTCTAAACAGCCACACAGGGAGCCTCCCTTGGAAGATGACGATGAGTCACACCCAGAACCCATACCTATTCCCAACGATAATGAGGCTATGGAGCAGTGTCTTTGATTAGACTCTCGCTTATGCCAGACAGAGATGCTGACGGTTCTGCAGGATGCTCAGCATTCAGCCACCCTCCCGCAGTGACACTGATTCTGGGTTTGGGTGAGTCATGCCACTTTGATGCCCACTTCACTCACTGACACCACATGATGTGGGCAACAGCCCTGACAAGTCACATATGCAACCAACCATATGCCTGTAAGTCATGCCCGCCTCTCTCCTCTGTTGATTTACCCCGTTTAAAGCAGATCAAGCAATAGCATAACCTCACCCCAGCTTGACCTCATTGAGGGCTATGTCAATACCCATGGCTTTGACCTCACTGCTGAGCACCTTGAGGAACACTTCAGCATCGTACCAAACAGAGTGGTGCAGGCCCATGGTGAGCACAAACCTTTGCTCTTCTTCTGCTTACTCATCAGCTCTTCAGACATGGCCTGCCATGTCATTGACTTTTCGAATCCCTATGTTGATACCACCATCCAAGGATTTGTGGATGACATCACTAACATGAAGGTATCTAGGGTTGCATTGGGGTTCCCCTTGCCACAGCTCAGTGCCCCCTGGCCTTTCCAGTATATCACTACATCCCTTTTTTTGTTTCGCATGTGTGACACGTTTGTCACTAGCAAACCCGATGACGGGCTCTCACTCACATGGGCCCAGATGCAAAACTTCACTCCTCTCAACAAAAGCAGCTTTCCACCTGACATCTGAACTGTGTGGTTATGGGGTCTCCCTCATCATGCCGCCATCTTTTTGGCCACCATGATGCCAAAGGTGCTGGTACCTGGCTCATCATCAAGTCTGGTGTGAAGCTTTGGGTTGTGCAGAAGATCACAGGCATGACCAGAGATGAGCTTGGTGCCTTCCTTGCAGTCATCAGTAATGACAAGTTCTGCCTTGACGACCCCAAAGGTCAGATCAAGGGTGAGGCCATTACTCTCAACCCTGGTAGCTTCTTGTGAGTCACACCTGCTCACTGTATCCTCGCTGAGCCTGCTTTAGGGCTATGCCACTGGGAAAGCATCACACCATGTTCACACCAGTGGCAGGCTTTTCGCATGGGGGACATTACTTCAACCTTGATATGATGCACCTCATGGAGCTGTTGAGGTGGGCAGACAGGACCCACAGCAAGTTTATCATGAATGACTCCCATAGGGGAACACTCAAGACTCTCTGTTGGCTGGTGATGTCCCTTACCACCCTACCGAAATTGAGGAGTGAGTCACACTTTCATACTTGGTGTGATGTGCTCAATGACCTCCCAGAGCTCTACAAATGCTCCCTTGTCGCACTCTGTGGCATGGTGGCATACCATGACAAGTACATGGCGCAGAATGGGGCAGCTCAGGTGTCAGAAATGCTCCCCATGGTGACAAAGATCACTAACATGGTCCTACACCTGTATGACCTCCTTGACTTTCAGGCTTACCTTTCGTTTCTCAAAAAGGGTGACCCATTTGACTGTGGTGACAAGGTTGACCTGCATGGCATCCTTCACTCCCTCAACAGCGATTAAATCACATATTGCTATATGTTCTTAAATACTTGCTAGCACAATCCTTGTAAATATGCACCCTAGCTTTTCATATCTGCCGCAAACGATGTTGGTCATGGCATGCTAGAGTTGTTCCATTGAATGCCCTTTGGCTTGACTGCCCTGTCCAAATCACGCTGTGAGTCACACTTCCAAATCCAAAGGCAACCCTTTGCTTTTTCCCACCACCATGTCCCTCTTTGCTCACAAACGACTCATCCAGGGGTTGGTCAATGGTGATGACTCTGGATACATTGACAGTAAAGTGTTCATGGTTTGGCCCCCTCGCAATGGTGCGTACCACATCCAGCTCGAGGTTAACCAAGATCAGGCATGCCATTGCTTCCTTGTGGAGATGCTCTACAACAAGGATATGGTGTTTTGATCACAGGACCAGATCTCCATTGCTCTCAAGGGCATCAGGGTTGAGTCACAAATCAAGTCAAGCACCCCGTTTGCATACCCCATCATGCTGTGTTTCCCTTGCAGTGTCGCCCTCAAATACCTGACCAGCATCAATGCAGGCAAGTCAATCGACATGCATAAAGGTATGCTTCACAGCCCATCACATGCCTCCTCTGACAGCACATCTGGCTGATATGATCCAGGTGCAATGCCCGCCATCTCTCAAGTGATCATGCACAATGCTACTAGCACCATCAAGGAGACCTTTAAGAAGGTCACATTCGACCTGCCCGATCTGCAAGCTCTACCCCCGCAGCCAGCACTACCAAGCTGCCCTATGACCAGAAAATATGCAGGTGGTCTATCCAGCATGAGTCTGTGCAAACAGCAAAGGCACAATAGTCACAGCTGTGGTGAGTTTCGCCCTAACTATGGGTGAGTCACACTCATGCTTTGGAGAAAAACATACTTGGCCTGGCCCCACCTGTGTCCTCATAGCTCTCAGAGACATAGCCACAGGGATCAGACGGATCAATGTGGTTGGCATTGTGACACTGGTCAACCCCGACAAAAAGACCAAGATAAAGGGTCAGTCATGGCCTTATCAATACTACCACTGTGACCAAATTTGCTCCCCTTGCAGAGTGGCATTGCTCATTTGCCATTGTTGACAAATCAACCTACAGAAGTGTTGTCATTAACTGCTTTCAGAAGAAACATGTTGAGTGGTTGCCCCAGGTGCAAATGGGAGATGTCATCCTTTTAGGCAACCTCAAGGTGCATCCTTGCCTGGGTTCATTTGCTTGCTACCTCTAACTTGATTTTCAGGCTGTCAAGTTTAGTGGCAAAGTTAGTGCTACGGGCTATGGTGATGCCCTTTGTTGGGCCATCTACAACCCAGTCACGTGCAGCATTTGCCCACCCAACATGGGAGATACTTTAGAGAATCAATTCAGTGGCCCATTTTCACTGTATTAAAAGCCTTTGAAGGGAAGTACTGAGCTTGAATGGTGCAAGTGCCTCAGCAAATGGTGGGCCATCTGTGGATCTGAAAGGCCCACTAGGCAGGTGCACAAACAGCACCTCCTTGTCTCTGAAGCATCTCCAGACCGTACTCCTGGAGGCTACTTTGACTGTACCATCCAGGTGAGCAACATGTGTATATATGCATTGATTCATATCTAGTCACGCCTATCGTTAGGTCTTGAAAAAGATCCCATCATCCATTGGCATGACCACAGTGTATGTGACTAACTATACAGCCAGCAGCCTGGTGTACCCTTTGGCATCCAGCTGGTGCCCACCTGAGCTTTTTGGCCATGTCCTTGAGCTTAGGATGTGGGATGACGCCAAGACTGTGGCAGACGCAATGAGCCCAGGTGACTACTGGTTCCTGGACAATGTGTTGGCAAGGTGAAACCATGTCTATTACATGGAGGGTAAAATGCAAACTCAGCAACGAAGCATGCAATTGGACGAGACATCCACCCAGGACTTGTCCCACCTCGCTGCTCTATTGGCGTGTGTACATATTTGTGCTCTCCAAAATGCTGGCATCCACTGAACCCAACCTTAGCAGAAAGCGTGAGCTCAACTTTAGAGTCATGCCAGCTCTGCTGATCACCATACAGGACGCAATCGAGCAGCCTGCTCTGTGTATTTTTACAGTCACTGCACATGCCATTGATTTCTTTCCATTCAATCTCAAGTATGCTTCAGCATTGCAGCTCAATTAGCCCAATACCAGGTACCGTCATCACCTACTACCCCTCCCTCTGGCTCACACAATGAATTGGGTGGGTGTAGGAGCGCTAACAACCCCCATTATGGGCAAATGACCCACTTTGTTTTTATTCGGGTTCAAGATGACAAGGGGGACGAGCTCGTCATGTCATTGTCTGGAAAGGAGGTGAATGTTGTCTGTCGTGACACATGCCTGTATGCTGATACACACTGCTTCAGCACCCCATTCCTACATCATCATGTGAGGATGAGGCTGTATTTCAAGCTCTCGTCAAGAGGGTCAGCCCCATGCTAGGGAACTTGAGTGAGGTTCACGCTGCATGGGCAAGGAATGAGGATATGGTAGTCAAGTCACCATGGATGATGCTCACAGTTGAAAGCTGGAATGTTGATGGCAACAGGGCTCATAGGGTGCTTGATTACACGTTCGTGTAAATGCAATGGTGAGTCACACTATGCCAATGTGTCATGCCAATGATGATGAGTCATGCCAATTAATTCCTGTAGAGACTGGCTATGAACACCTTGGGCAGCACTTTTTAAAGGTGACAGGTGGGTTTCTTTGTAAGGATGCATTCATCCTGATGGGTTAAACATCCTCTTTTTTCACCCCTAGCAGCTACAAAATGTAAGTTAAACCAAAACTGTTGGAGACTGAGTAAGGACCTCCAAATCTCAATAGCTGGCCTCTTTGACAAGGGAAATCACCGACTGTAGCTTGGGAAAGACACTGAGTTCTGCAAAAATCATACCTCTGATTTTCTCTCCTCATTGGCCACTATTTCTTTCTTTCTTCTCGCTGGCGGTAGTTACATCATAGCAGTGTTCAAGAAATTATGTTGTAAAAATTACCAGCAACTATATCCAACGTCAATCGTGACATTGTGCGATGAGTCTCACCTAGCAGTTTTCTCCCAGTACCAGAGGGTCTGGTGCCAGACGTGCTCATCATAGTAGGTAATCCCCACAATCTCTCCTCGAGTTCCTGGGCCATTTGCTCGTTGCCATGCTGGATCTTCTCAACTTGATAAAGGGTGCATCCCACTTCTCACCATCCTCAATGTTGTTGACTTTTGGCAAAGATGACAGTGGGATGTTGGATACATACAGTACTTGGGCCATTGGTAACACCATGTTTTGTTGCGACATGAAATGGTGCTGATGTCATACAAAGCACAGTTAATGGCATACTTCAGTGAGTGATGTTTAACGCATCTGTTCAGCTGTTTTCCCGAACCTATTGCCAGCCAAAAACCAGTTCCTAAACTTTTGCAGTCAGACATGCACATGTCTGAATGCCAATACCATGCTGTTCAAGAAACCAAAATGGCATCATCACTTCCTATTCCAAGTGATCAATTTGTTCCTCCTTGGATCACCAGATGAGCATGCGGTTTGCTTGCAGAGGGTCTGGGTTGATGGTACCATCATCCAGCCTCAATGGAAGGATTCTGTCAACAGGCTTACATCCGAGTTGGGCCAGTATACCACTTTTGTGCATATTCCTTCCCTTTGTGTGGGTGAATATCTCATGGCTTGCAGCCGACAGTGATGCTTGCCATCAGCTTTAGCTTCCTCGCTGTCCCTGGCATCATCACTCTTGGTTTGACTGCAGGTCCAATTCAAGTTATCATATATTGCTCCATTGTGTCAACAATCACGTCCATCGTCTTCTCTTTTGGCTTGTTGAATGTGTTATAGTAACCCGCAACTGTTGATCGCTCAGAACATGGTATGTCATTCCTGTCCTGCCGCACATGCGCAGGATGCTTATGTTGGTTGGTGGCTATCACAGATGCAAGCCTTCAAGTTTGGGACACTCGGTCAAATGAAAATGGGCATGGTGAGTCTGGCCATCTCACACAGTCTTCCCATTGCCTTGCTCATATGGTTGTATGTCATGCACGTTGCCACTCAGTTTAGACACTGCTCACGCACGTGGTTCTGCAGGATTGTGCTCTTTTCTATGGTGCTAGAGGTGCAGATATTCAGTCTGAAGGAACCTGCGACTATCACCACACTTAGCTTCAAGGTTCTGGTGATTGTCTTGTGTGTGGTCATGGGTGTGAGGGTGATGCAGCATTTCTCACAGGACGATGGGTCTGATGGGAATACCTCTACAGACATGAAGGTGCCTCTGTCGGCATATCAGAAGCCCTCCAGGAACAATGATGTCATGATGGATGACATTGAGGGAGCATACCACGAGGACCATGCAGTCAATAGCTAATCAGATTGTATGTTGAATGGCAGTCTATGGATATATGCTGACAGTGATATATGGGTGACAGGAAGAATACAGAATGTACCAAGATAGCACCCAGTATGAAAGATGTGTCAGCATCTGCAACTGGTACTGGCTCACTTATCCATTGGTGATGTGACCTGCGCAACCACAACAAAACCACAAGGGCAGCCAGACTGAACAAGACCAGTTCAGGTTCAAATTCAGATTGAGACCATACATTATTTGTCTGCCACATCGGTGCTACAGGGAATAGATATGAGCCTTGAATGAACTAGGACTGCATGAAGCAAAGATTAACCTTGACCTCATGTTGCACCATGGATGTCTCAGGTTTCACTGCGACATCCCTGCTGATGGGAGTAGTGGTCAGATTGGCTTCCAAGTGCGGAGTGTCATTTGGCGCATGGTTTGGTGCCCCTGGTTCAGTTGAAGCTTCAGTGCCTGCTTTGGGGGTGGTTTTGGGAGCGGCTTTGGGCATATTCAGGATAGCTTCCTTGATCTGTGGATAACAACATCACACTTCAGAGTTTCTGACATTTAGGGGCCCTCATAATGTATTTGAGAATGAAAATGAAAATAAATAATGTTGAGAATAATTCTGAAGCACTTAAAAGATTTTATTTCTTTGGTAATCTGCAAACTATTGTCCACTTAAACTTTAGTATGCTGTGTTGAAGCCGGGAAAATGGTATTTAAAATATTAACTTTTGTCTTGCCCAAAATAGATATTTTTAGCTTATATGTGAGTAAGCAATAAAAGTTATTATGTTTCATCATCCCAAAAAGTTATTATGAAAACATGTTACGAAAATAATATATTTTACATGCCGCTAGTATTGATTTCAAAACTAAATATTTTAGGGCTTATTTTAATGAAATGGGCATTGAGTGGGCAATGTGAGGGCAATGCGTGGGTAGTTATTGCCCAGTTATTGGAGGGTAATAGAATGTAACCACCGTAGACGGTGGGTTAATCATTATGTAAATTGGGTGATCATTCGGTCTTAGGTCTTGGGGTGGTTGGTGGTCACACAAATGAGAGAAAATATACATTGTATGAAGTACAACAGGTGGCAAGGGGAAAAAAGAATGGAACCTGAGCGGGAGTAAACATGATAGGCATGATAGCAGGGATGAAACATGAGTATGAAAGCAGAGTGGAAGCTACAAGACATGATGATGACGGGGTGGGATGACAAACGTGATGACAAACGTGATGGCTCAAGAGGACAGCACTTGAGATGGAGATACCAACTCGGGTTCCTTGGATAACTGAGCTGCATAGAGTCGAGCTGGAAAGTAAGGGTAGTGTCGATAAGGATCAACAGTACCTTTGCTTGCCGGAAGGTGTCGGTGAATGGCAAACCAAACACATCCCCTATCTTCGAAGATGTACTTGATGCATCCAGGTGTTGCATTTTTCGAATCTCCCGGATAGAACAAGACAAGACTATTTCCCAAGTGAGTTGTGCTACAACTGTAGACCACTCCCCTTGTTCGAAAGTTGGCACAGAAGGCTAACCGGTTGCTTGATGTTAGGGGTTGAAGTTCTTCCGGAACAGGTTGAAGCATGGGCATATGGTCGTCAGGTAGCAGCATCCCTGAGTCATCATCTTCAGTGCTATCTAATATGTACTTGTCAAATAGCATCTTTAACTCCCGGATGGCAGGTGGACAATCTGGTCTAGAAAGCCAGGACTGTAGCCTTGATCGTTGAACAAAAGAGCGCATGCAAGTTGCCTCCAGTTCACCTAAGCACAATGAGTAACTTATGATTCCTTAGCAGACAAAAACGTACCAAACCGATGGTTGGTAGTATACCACTGAAGATTGCCAATAAGACATTCAAAAGGAAAACACCACCATGACCACGTGGGTCCAAACAGCCGGAGGTAATCGTGGATATGGCAAGCCATGTGTCCGTTTGGACGCAGAGCGGCTTTGGGAAGGACCTTTGGTAAGTGACCCAGCCAGTTTAAAATACAACTTTGATATGCAGCAATACGAGATTCTGTCATCATTGGCAAACAAGCAATCTGCACCGCTTGTACGAGTTGCATCATGTGATTGAGAACATCACACATATAAGCTCCAGTCTCTGGTGAGGGCTGACTTGAGGTCTCCCCCCACACATTCACAAGCGCCAAAGGAATGTAGATGGTCGTCATTGTTTGCCATTCATCTGCCTTCAATGTACCGGCTCTCGCTTTACCAAAGTTCTGCGGCACAGACCTGAGTTAGGTATAATCAACATTCTGTATGAAGCATAGGACCTGTAGTTACATACCTGAGCCACGAGGGCGCATCCGCGTCCTGTATGACCATCTGGATGCATTGAATGACATCGTGAGATGATACCCGCTCCATACATGCCATCTTCATTGGCATCGTCCGGCGCTATGTAACGGTGAGCATTAGGTTGTTATGTGTACGCAGTACGTACCCATTCAACCAATGCATTTATCCAGTGTGCCTTCAGAACCTTACCACCATTTCCGATGGGTTGTAAACCGAGGTCGGTAGCCACAAACTCCAGAGCAGCAGAACTCTTCGCAGAGAGCTTTCGGCTCAAATCATAGAGGTGTTGAGTAGTGTGACCGACATCATTGTCGGCTACTAGATTCTTAATGGCTGCAAGAAGCAGCGTGTGGATAGTTGAAACATGTTTTTGGTCCTTGTCCGAAAGACTGGTTGGAATACCGAACTCATGGGTAAATGCAGGTTGCAGTTCCGCCTCTTACTGAACCTTAGCAGCAGCCACTTTGGTGAACCCAAGGTACTCCCGAAATTGCGCCTGGGCTAGCCCCTCTAATAGACAATGCATAGCATCAACAACAAGTTGACAAGCTGGGTCCCAGTATGGAAGCCGCCAAAGGGATGACCAGCGTACACCGTTATTAACGAACAATTTGTTACACTCTTTGGAGGAACGGGCATCACGATAGACCTCAGCATGTCGGCGCATCATGTCCTTGTCTCGAAATTTCCAGTTGGGGTGGAGTACATCCGTTCTTCCGAGGGTCTTGAGGTGGTAACAGTGACAAGTGCTGCAAAAGAAATGGCTTGTAGCTGCAGCCAACTGAGCAGCCTTCCGTGCAGCAGGTAGATCGCAAACAACGCAAGCCACTGCTGATCGTGTAACTCGGTTTGTATGGGAAGCAGTACGTGAAAACTCTACACCTTGCATCCAGCTATCTATCATGTCGTCGACAAGAGGATCAAGAAAGTGGTTGATTTGGTCTTCAAGGGGCTCGGTTGGGCTGGGGATGATCCCAGCCAGGTACATATTTTCAGTCTTGTAGCGAAGATGGGGAGGGAGGTTCAAGCATACACATGAGATGATGCCGCAAGATGTCTTTGCGCCGCGTTGTGAATTTCCTTCAACGTTGAAGAAGTCAACATTGAGGGAAAATAGAAATCGCCCTTCGATCCCGCGGTCGACAAATAATGATGACCCATCCAGGCCCTTCATTGTACGAATGAACTCCGCATCCCAGATATCCCAAACCTCCTTCCGGGGGGCTGATGAGGGGTCGCTCATGTTTCGCACAACGCGATCACATGGCTGATCCATAAGGCTTTCAAGATCGGGTCTTGCTAGTATGCCAGAGAGGTAATCGTGAAAGTGATAGTACACAAATGGCTTGATAGGACGTTTACAACCTTCGTTGGGGTCATGGACGAGGAGAAAATGGCAAGGCTCATCATCTGGATAGGGTCTACTTGTGCAGTAGGACGGATATAAGGGAGCGGGGACATTGTTGGCTGGTTTATAGATACAGCTGCATTTTGGACAAACTGCGAACATAGTGGTGTGTCCATCCAAATTGAAGCGCAATAACGATGTTTGAATGGTTTTCGGAATTTGGCTTAGAATACGATCACGTTGAAGTGGTACAGCAGAGCCAGGCACCCTCAATGCGAGGCTGAGTATGAGAGTTATGGCCTGTAGAAAAAAATCCCTGACCATGCGACTGAAGCCGAAAAATACCACACCGAAAATGCCTAGGAGGAGAGACACCATCGGGAGTTCATTGCAGAAGTCAATGGGACATTGGAAGTGATGAGCTACCAGCTTGTTAACAATGATTTATCATACATTGAACATCAACTCACAAGAATCATACTTCACAGGGCCTTCCATCAGGGGATGAGTACCTCTAGAATCGAGACATTTCTCGATCTCAATGCACGCATTTGAGATATGGCTTTTGCGAGAGACAACAGAGGGAACTTGTTGCTTTATGGAAGATAAGTGTTCTTTTGCTATAACAAGTTTGGAGCATAGACGTCGCCACATGTCAACTGAAGGCGATGTCATTGATTGCTTGTTGATAAACTTGACTCGCCTCTCAATCGAATCGAGGAGCCTATGAGCGTTGTACGTGTGACGATTACACTCTTGCTTCGGTAATGATAACTCCCTATATTTGTGTTAATATGAGATCGGTGACTCAGATCACATAACATACTGTTCAAGGATGGAGGTCAATGTTTCTAGGTTATGGGAGGACGGGCTGCAAATAAGTAAGAATTTGATCCAGTGCGGTTATGAGTTACATACGACTGATTGCTACTCGCTTTCTGGGTGGGTGTTGAATGGGGTTTATTAGATGAAGCATGGGATACTGGAGACTCCACGGCGGGCCAGCTAGCATCCGGAACATCTGCGGGCGGCTGTAAGGAAGGGCTGAACATAGGTGAGGACAATGTTTCAGTAGGAACGAGTTACGCACGAAGCAGTAATGGATGCCCTGACAAACATTGCAGTCAGGGCATCAATTGCATTACAGTCTTCTGGTCATAGAGACGGTGTAGGGTGGAATTCGTCAGATAAAGAGCGGTGGGCCAGAGACTCCACGGCGGCCCGACGAGCATCAACATTGACATGCCGGAGGGCCTGAGCACCGTGAAGGTGAATGCTTTGGAATTGTAGTGGAATGAGTTTGCCGCCGGGATTGCGGACCACACCCTCGGGATCCAGCTCCAGGCAACGAAAACAGTGACAGCGGTATTTCTGATCGCGGGCAGGCATGAACGACAATTAGTTAGGAGGTCCCTTAAATAGTGGTGTAATACTTACTTGATGCAACGCAACACCTTGTATGATCGGCTAAGTACAGGGCAATCACCCTTGTTCTTTGACGACGTATCATTTGTGTGCTATATAAGGACTACCTTTTGTAGCATTTATAACAACGTAACATACAGCGCTAAGTAGACGAGGTTATGTGCATCCAGTAAAATGTCTTGTCAGATGGGGCGTCTGGGTGGTCAGAAATCCACTGTGGTGCATAAAGCGATTTCGGCAAGCCAACAATGGGCTGACGACTCGAGGGAATAGTGCTATGAATACGTTTAGTGATCTTTGCCCCCTTCGAAGAAAAAGTAAGTTTGTCCCAAGCGCGCTGGACATCAATGATATTCAGCTCTTTCCGAATATCCCTTCTCCAGGGCATCGCATGCGTGTGGAATACCATTTCCATATCTTTGTCGCCACTCTCGTCAGAGCTCATGCCATCACTGCCCAGCGTCTTAACCACATCAGATAAAAATTGCCAGACAGTTCCTTCATTGCCCCTCTCTGTGTGCAAGTCCGAAAGAGTTTGCATGATTCCAAGACAGCAACGATATTTCTGAGATTCGTGGTTAGCCTAGGTAAATTAGAAAAAGACAAGAGAAAAAAACTGACATTGAGCCTTCGTTCGTCTCTCCTGGCCTTAGTCAATTTCATTTCATTTTCTTTTACCAACCAGTCGGCAGATTCCTGATCCGTCTCTACACCATGGTCAAGGATTCGAGGTTTCACGCTTGCAAGCCGAGTCTTGATTCAATTGAATTTTTCCTTGATAGCTACCTCCCAGTATTGGTCCAACCTTGGTCGGGTCACCCAGCATTCCTTCTTGCACGTCGCCTTCAATTGCTGGACAAGGTATGAAGTAACAACCTTGTTCCAGCTAGATGACACCGGATGGTTAAAGTCCCATTGAAGATCTCCAGGATCGGGACCACACCCATCACCATCCTCGAATGCTTGAATGACTTCACACGGGACTCCACCAATGATTAAAAAATCATTGTCTGTGGAAGCCCCGAAAGCAGATTTGAAGACGTCACGAACATGTTGCTGAGAACAGATAATGTTATTTGGCCGAGAACAGGCAGGAAGACACTTACGAGATTTGCATTCCGCTCTTTGTCAGAAGCAATCTCTTGCTTCAACTGATGAGCTTTAACAGATTGTCTTTTCCCTCGCGTGCTCGAAAAGGATTGCAAGGGATAGGATTGGGAAGACTTCTGCTCCGGAGCTTCCAGGGGTGTCTGGTGCAAAGCTTGATAAACCTCTTGTACAATCCTTACTATCATGGATGGGTCCAAAGCCGAAGGGTTCAATGTTTGCAGAGGAGGAGCGTCGATTGTGTTTTCCTAAGTAGATATCAGTAGGAAGCTGGCAAAGAAGTCATCAGTACAAACATAATGGCCAACCAAATTTCTTCCTTGTTGGAATGGGAATGTGGGAGAAGGCAGCGAATCTGGAGGAGTAAGAGACATATGATGGTTGGAAGATGTTGAGGGCCGCCTTTGGGATGGAGATGGCGAAGAAGATGGCGAACCCAGAGGAGTAAAAGATGTATGGTAGTTTGGGGGTATCGGAAGCACAGAATGGATTGGACTCCGGGGAGAGCTAGGGGGGAGGCCTGCTCTAGATTTAGAATTGGACGGTTCGTTCTCGAGTACCTAAATGTAGTTAAGAAAACAACGAGTGTATCAAAATGATTATACATACTTGAATTCTTCACAATGCCGCCTCGTACTTCTGAAAAATAAGGCTAACTTCCGACTCTTTGTCGGCCTAGACTGCTGTCAGCGCAATTTTTCACATAGGAAATTCTCTTACAAGAAATCTCTGAATCGTTGTTTGAGCCTCGGTTTCGACACGTTGCATCTCTTGGGCATCATTTTCTATGGTGTGTCGCATCGCCTGGACCTCGTTTTCTGCGCGTCATATGGCTGCAACTTGATCTTCCACAACGCGTTGCATTGCTTGAATCTCTGCCTCAGCAGCGCATCGCACCGTCTGAACTTCAGCTTCTACCTCCTTGACACCTCTCTTCAAATTTTCGATCACCGAATCCTGCTGCGTGATAATAACGTCTCGATCAGCTAAGGTCTCGTTCAACGTCACAGTCTTAGCATTCCGGGCGGCCAGCTCATCCTCGAGGGATTTGATTTGACCGCTGTGTTGCTCCTGTATGGTCTTGTATTGCTTGAGGGCCGATTGGAAAAACTGTTGTTTCTTTGATTTCGTGTGCTACAGCTGGGTTAGCGAGCGCCGACACAAAACACTAAACGTACAGCGAGTTCGGCACACGTTCCGCGCAACCGTGCTTGCAATGCGTACATGCCTTCTCGCAAAGCGCTGGACTGATCAACCTCTACTACCACGACCTTCCTGGCAGTGCATGACTGATGTCTATGAGTGAATGAAGGCGGTTCGGAACGAGCTCATGCACATACCTTAGGTTCTGCTTTGACTCCATCTGCCTCAACTTCACATACATCATCCCGACGCCGAACAGCAGAAGTCGAGCTCCACGGGTTAAAGGTATCGAGTGATCGGATTAGAGCGCCCGGCATATTCGAATCAGGTTCAACATCCATGGTTTGACCACTTGAAGCAATCACGGCGCTCGGGGATAATGAAGTTTCACTAACTGAGTCTGAATCAGGAGGAGTGCAGACATAAGGAGAAATCTCAGCTTACATTGAGATGGAGGAACGGAGTCCACGGCTGGTGCAGGGGGCGATCGCACAAAAGAGACTGGAAATAAAGCTTGAGATCAAGTGAGACGTCTAAGATAATACTTACATGGAAAGTCATTCTTTACAGCAGGTTTCTTGTCATCCAGCGTGCAACCAGTGCATTCTGCAGGCTGGTCACCACACTCAAATGGATTGAGTGGGTAGTCTTCGTCCGCACAATTGTTGAAGAAAGATAGGAACGCCATGGTGGACTTGGATGGCGAACAACTGTAAGCTTAAATCAGAATTGCCAAGGGATCTATACTTAGCCCACCTTACCTGTGCAGTAACTATTGCAACGCTGAAACAATATAGGTATCTATTGTGAACCAACCGATCAGCAAATCATTTTACATAGCATAGTCGGATATAGCAACACAAAAGCGTAGAGATAGATTGGGTGAGAGGTGGGTACGTAAAATGCAGACCAGAATAAGTGGGTATAATATGGATATGGTACATAGGGTACATAGGGTACACGGGGGTATATTTATACTCGAGGTTTACTGCGGCAGGATAGATAATTTCGGGCGGGTACTGGTGAAGCACAAGAAGGCATTCTGCATTTTTTCAGTATTGGTAATGGTGTGGTACGATGGACGAAGTGTCAACTGCTCGAGATTTGGGAAAGCAACAAGCCATTGATTGCATGCGATCTGGAGATACTATCAGGTCGTGTTGTTTTGAAACAGGGTGAGCTCACCAGAACGTCTCTCCCCTCCTTAGTGACACATGAGTTAAAAGAGGATAACATAACCTTTTTCGCCGTGCAGATACGCTTCTCTTTGATTGGAAAGGATAAGCGCGCCTCTGAGATGACTCGAAGGGTGTCAAAGTAGATGCTGAGGTTTTGGATACTAGAGCAGAGTTCTGTGCAACCCAACACCGTTGATAAAAGGTATCGATGTTCTGAAACTTTATCAATATACACAGTCATAGATGTGACTGTCTGTGGTTTTCCCAATCGCCTAACAAATGCGAATATGTGCATGATAGGACCACTAAGCACAGTAAGGTTTGGGAGGCTGATTGTCGCCTGTGATCTCAGAGAACCTGCATGAGAATACAAAGTAAGAATGGTCATGGAATTGACCGTAGGATGGCAGTTTAGGAAGTTGGTAAGAGTAAAAAGGGGACAGCAATCCTCGATTGTCAGATCGTGAAGGGCAGGGAATTTGAGCACGTCTAGTAAGGTTGTCCATTGGCATGGGGTGAAAGCTAAATTGCTGAGAGAGAGAGATCGGAGAGGCGCAACACGGAGGGTGGACAGAGTAGTTTGGATAACAGGGGGAGCGAAGAATGCGCGAGATTGAAGTGTGAACGAGCGGAGGCTTGTTTGATAATCCAACGTATGGAGGGTTGTCGGGAAATATACCTGACACGGGGAAGGTACAGAGCAGGCTCTAATTTCGATCTCGTCGCACCCGGTAGACATGATGCTGTGCAAAAGAGCACGCAACAGCTCAGGATCAAAGTCTGCACGGTCAAGATACAGAGTCAGCGAGCCAAGAGCCTTCTGGGAAAGCTGGAAATAGGTGATGAGAGTGCGGACGTGTTCGTCGGATGCTTTGCTAAAATCGCAGTACAGGTTTTCGGGCACCTGGAAAGTATCTGCTCGCCTCCACAACAGCAACACTTCACAGGTGTCGTGGTTCACATCCGTCCAGAAGGGGTCTGGGATGAAAGAAGTCGTGGAGAAATAGACAGGCATCACGATTTGCTTGAACAAGACAGAGACTTTGGACAGAGTCAAAAGTGTGTCCAGAGGTAGGAACGAGACGATTTCGCGTAGCAACTCATTCGGGAGTACCAATAGACTACGCGTGAGCTGCGTACGATACATGTAAGTACGGCTATTCGTCAATGACATCAGGGAAATCTATATAAAATGACAATGATTTATATAATTTTATCTAGTCTATAAAGTCCTATAAGA
>QFES01001075.1:377-11496 GCA_003316375.1 Tylopilus plumbeoviolaceoides
AGACAATTGCCCGTCGAAACGGTCGTCCAACGACCCTTCACCCAGCGCTCTTTTCGCTCGTCGGTTGATGCATTACTGTTCAGCCGAGGCACCTGAGGTCGATGCTTGCACTTCTCAAGGACGTGAGGCATCTCCAGCCCGCAGTGCCTCGCCAATGCGTACAGGCAGCACAGCCCTTAACGACGCATGGCCGTGGAACGCGGATATAGATCAGCTCCACGAGGAGCTACGAGATTCGTTAGAGGACCTTGAGGATGGTTTGGACATTCTCGTGATCCTCGAACGTGCATATGAAAAAACAATCAAAGCGCATGTCGTGGCCGCCGAGGAGTCGGCTTCGTCACCGCAGCCATCCTCGCTTGCTTCGATTCCTGAAGACGAGTCTCTTTCCATGAGAACGAGCGATGCTGTGGTTCCATCTCCAGCATCCACAGTACCACCCGAAGAACCCGTCGTCCCGCAGCCGAGGTTGGTTCCGTTGAAGACTGGGTCTTCGACTGCCCTCGTCGCAGTTCTCCAACATTCGCGATCAACGACACCTTCCCAATCGTCTCCCATTCGACCGACGACGCTATTCAGCTTACCCGTGTCATCCAAGCCTACGCACGACGTGGTGCTCAAGATCGCTCACTTGGGCGACTGCATGGGTATGCTCGTGCGAGGAGAGCACATTGCATGGCGCAGTGCGGAGATGTGGTGGGCTTTCAACACGCCTGTGCAACTCGGGCCAAGTTCTTCTGCCCGACCACGCGATGCGCAGATCCTGGAGCTCCCTGTACAAGCGGACGACATTCTGATTCTTGCCAGCGATGGCCTGAGTGACAACTTGTGGGACTCGGAGGTGCTGGACGAGGTGGTGCGGTTCAAGCGGTCGTTTTTGACGGACGCGAAGCAAGGGGTGGGCAAGGGGCTGCTTGGTCGAAGGACGCTTGCGGGGATGCTGAGCGAGGCGCTGTGCTCGAGGGCGCGTCGGGTGTCTGAGAGGAAGGGAAGGAATTTCACAGACGATGATGGGGACGTGGAAGACGAGATACCGTTTGCCCGCCGAGCAAGGGAGCAAGGGAAAACCTTCAAGGGCGGTAAAATCGATGGTGAGTGCATCCCGTCTAATCGTCCTATTTATCGAATGTTGAGATGGCCTCGGTAGATATCTCCGTGCTGGTAGCCGTCGTGTCGCCAGCACCGGACGTGGCGCTGAACTGAGTCCGGTGGTTGGTTTGTGACATTAACTTGGTATACTCACTTTGCATGTGTACAGCATTCGTTTTGCATCTTTTCTTTTTGTCTACATCATTGTATAGATAGATCGTACATGCATCAGCATCTCTAGTGCCAGTCTGCTGCATGGATCGTTGGTTTGAGTGGATGCGGCTCATTCAGATATTGAGTCACCAGTCGCCATGTGTGCCAAAATGATGTCAACCTGCGCCGACGTTGGACTCGCACACCACGATAAGCCAGCTTTGACCTACTCGGCATTCGCTCAGATCACGGTCCGCGCTTCCTAACCAATGACAACGCCTATTGTAAGTCATCTTGTACAGTCCCGATGCGATGAATGAACCCGTCCATCGATTAGTGTACATCTGACGTCTAGCTAACATCCATGGCTTCGCCCACGAGAGGGGTGATCTGCTCGCTGACGATCAGATCCTTGATGCTCTCCCTCTTCCACGCTGTCGTTCCCCGCCTGAACGTGTATTTACGCTCCTTGCCCACACGCTCGTTCGGTTTGACAAAGTTGCGCAGCATCTCGGTACTGGCCGCCGTGACGATGCATGCATCGATGTTCGAGCCTGAACCGAGATCATTGAAGATACCCGCTGAAATGGCGGCCGTCACCAAACGGAGCGCTGCCTCTCGCTGCAAAGGGGTGACGTCAGCCCATCCGGTCTATGTAGAAGACAGGAGGACAGCGATTCACCGTCATGTCAGGCTTCCAGTCGCTCTCGAACACGGCCATGGCTGCCAGGCTGCCCGATCCCATCGTCACATATGGGAGCTTGTCCGTCGAGCCGTGGGGATGGATGGTGAACAGTTGTGGACCGGTGACGTCGACGCCCCCGAGGACGAGCGCCGCGCCGATTTGCCCCTGATATCTTTGTTCGGCGGGGCGAATTCAGCACGAATGGGATCGCAAGAGAGAATGGGTACGAACTTGAAGAGATGTTGTTTGAGCATGGTCATCGCAGTGACGACGCGCGGCTTTCGTCCCGTCGAGAGCGCATGGAGCTCAATGCGGGACGAGATGTCCGCGGTGACGAATTCGGTGTCTGCGGCAGTCCCGGCGCCGCAACAACGAATGGACTCGGAGATGTAATGTATCTGAAATGGGATGAGGACGTGTACGGGTGGACGTATGGCGCGGAGACCCTACCTTTTCGCAGTTCTTGTCGGCGACGATGTCGCCTGTGGTCGCGCGGGTGTCTGCGCCGAGCACGACGCCGTCCTTGAAGATACACCCTACGATGGTTGTACCGGTGCTGGTCGCCTTGGGTAGCGGCAGACCTTTTTCTGCCAGAAAGTGATTGCTATCAAGAGAGCGTTGACGATCTTCTGGGTATTATTAGATCGCGAGCGCGCTCACCGTGTCGCGTTTGAGAAATCGAACCCGGACGGTCTGTATACGCTGTCCATGATCAGTACTAGTGTAAGAGGTGTACGCGTCGCGAGACTCGTGGCACCGCCTTGCCCTTGTTTCGAACCCCGGACAGCCTCTTTACCACCAACCCCAACCATGGACGGCTGGAACAAGTTACAGTCGAGCTTTTCAAACTTCAACATCGGCCAGTCTGCCAACAAGCTCGCCAAGGGCTTCAACTCGAGCGTACAGGCGACCCGCGAACGTTTCGGCCAGGTCGCGCCTGAGGAAATCACTGAACTGCCTCAAGGTCCGCCTGGCGTTTGTTCGAATATTAGTACTTACGTCTTACGTTTGGTCACAGAGTACAAGGACCTCGAGACCCGCGTTGACGCGCTGCGTCAGGCCCATCTCTCATTGCTCAAGTGAGAGCTCGCTGTGCCTCATTTTTTCTGCCCGTCTGACCCTCCGCGCAGGATTACCAGGGCATACGAGACCGAGTCCTACGACTACCCCGTCCAGATCCAAGAGTCGATCACAGAACTCTCCACCACCATCGGACAAGGCATCACCAACTTTGCGGCCGCCAACCTCAAGGGGACTAACCTCCCTGCACCGGACCCTGTCGCCGCCGCTCCCGCGCAGCACAAGACCCTCCCTCATGCGCTCGGCCGTGCAGCGACCCACGGAGCGACCGTGCTGCACGCTGCCCCGGGTGGCAACGACGATAAGCTCGGGCGGGCACTCGGCTTGTATGCCGATGCCTGGGAGACCGTCGCTACTGCGCGCGTTGAACAAGACGATGCAATTCAGAGGCAATATCTCCAGCCGTGGCAGACAACGCTCTCGACCTCGATCAACGTCGCCATGAGGGCCCGTCAGGCCGTTCGCGCCAGCAGACTCGAACTCGACGCGGCCAAACAATCGTAAGACCTCACGTCGATGTACGCATGATTGGCTCAAACATGTTCTTGCTTAGATTGAAGACCACCGGTCCTGCTAGACAGGAGCAAGCGAGGCTCGACGTCGAGAACGCAGAGGACGACCTCGTTCAGAAGACCGAGGTCGCTATCACCCTTATGAAGACTGTTCTTGAAAACGTACGTGACGTCTAGACGCCCTCCTTTCCGAGTGAAACACCAACGCTTGTCTAGCCCGAGCCCATCAAGAACCTGAATGAACTCGTCAAAGCACAAGTACGCATGTGCGATTATCGATTACTTCCGTATCGCTGACGTCCGCACAGCTTGTCTACTTTGCCTCTGCTGCTGAAGCGCTTTCGTCCACACAGGGCGAGATAGAGGAGCTGAGCGTAGCTGCCGAGGGTGATTACAGGTAATACACCTTTCGTTGTTGTTCGCCAATCCCGTTCTCTCACACCCACGCCAGAAAATCTCGGGATCACTGAAAGACCACCCAGGGCTTGTGATACATCTTTATACGACATTCAATTTTAGCGCCTGTATATGGGTACGATCGTATAGTATAACTTGAATACTTTCCTTGCACGTTCCGTTCCATCGTCTTCGTGCAGGCCTGATTCTCTTCTGTTGTCTGTGACCTTTGTGTAACGTGTACAATCGAGATGACTCTGTTTAGTCGTAGACCGGTTGAATCATGGGAAAGAGTTGTCTTACGTGATGTGAGTTCACTTTTCTTCTTTCAACCACCATGACCATGAACTTGTTCGTTGGTCTGTAAAAGCGTGAGTACATCTAGTCCTCCTCATTCGAACCACTACGTCTTTGTGATGATTTTTATTGCTGTGCACCAGACCGAGTGCTCCTTGAGCTCCTTGAGGAACATCTACCCTGGCCCTCTATTATACGCTCGAGGGTCCTGATCATTGTTCTCGTCTCGCGTCGTTCCAAACTGTTTGCTGATCGCTCTCATTCAATCTACAGGCTTTGTCGAACGGGCAACCGGACCAGCGTCATTCGCTTTCCACCTCGCGTCTGTACAGCTATGTGTATATTCATTGGGCTCTCGTATCAATAATCCAATCGTCACGTCGTCTTGATCTTCATGTGCACAGATTTCGCGCGCGTGAGTTGGTCGTAGCCTAGCACGACGCGTGAGGGCAGTGCCCAAGAATCAGAGCCTCGCCTGATCACGTACCGAACTTGCTCAGGCTGACGCCACGACCGCTGTTCTTGACGCCCGTCCATGACAGTGCGGGATCGAGGGAATCGCATCTGGTGATCGCGCGCGATGAGAACTCATCACGTCTTGATAGTACAAAGAGACATCACCTGTTCAAAAACACGGTCCCGGTTTGTAACTCGTCGACGAGGTGCAAAAAGGCTCTCTCAGAATCGGGGTTGTCTTGTGCGTTCGTCCAAACCGAGGCCGTGAGCCCGTACGGGGAGTCGTTCATGAGGCGAATAGCCTCTTCGTCCGAGGAGACCTGTTCATACCCGGCTTGTTATATCTTTACGGGCGATTGGAGAGCTGGCTTGACTGACCTTCTGAATCCCGACGACAGGCCCAAACGTTTCCTCCTGCAGTGCTCCTTTAGACGTACTCGCTTGGGTCTATTCAACATATCCTACCATCATCACGTCCATAGCTAGGCCGGGGGTCATTCAAGCAGCCACGTACTTGTTGATTACCCAACTCACTGTGATCGACATTGACCAAGACCTGCGGCGCAACATAGGCAGTTCCACTTGTGCGTTCATGAATTCTTCGTGTTCAACCGCTAACACACGGGCACTCACGGTTGAGCCATCGGAAATAGGTCCTCAGGGATGAGGGCTGTAGCGCCCGCTTTGACTGAGGATTTATCAACACCTCTTGAGACAGTAGCAAGGAAACCAAGGGATCCAAACCTGCATCCGCAACCTGTTTGCGAATCTTGTCAGCACTGGCAACGCTGACGACTGGTCCGAGAGAAGTCTCTGGCTTGGTGGGATCACCCAAGACATATTTCTTTCAGGAGTGATGCGTGAGTTCCGCAGGAGGCAAGGCATGAAAAAACCTCGCTCACCTTGACGAGATCGACATATTGCGTCACAAACTCGTCGTATACGGATTCATGCACATATATGCGCTTTCGGGCGTGAGTGGAGAGATGAAGAAACCTCGGTGTCATCGACCTACTTCGATAGCACAACAGCTTTGTCCCGAATTGAACATGGCACCTTCATAACATATCAGTCAGGGAATGCAGCTGAATGCACCAAAGCCAGACCATCTACGAGTTCTGCGACGGTGTACTTCAAGTCCGCATCCGGACGAACGTACGCGGGGTCTTTTCCCCCTAGCTGCGAGCAAATCAGGCATCACGCGACCCGTGGCTGTCTCTTGACCATACCTCGAGCGCAACACCCTTGAACCCGGCCGCCTCTACGGCTGCACGCTCCACAGCCTGACCGCCGGCGACGCTCCCAGTGAAAGAGACAAAGTCGACCAGCTTGTGCTGGACCACGTAGGACGTGAGCCCGGGGGACAGGTGTAAGACTTGCACGAGGTCCTTTGGTACACCGGCGTCACGAAGTGCGTCGACGAAGCGTTCTGCCACCAGGGGTGTCTGCGGGGAAGGCTTGAGCAGGACTGCATTCCCGGCCACGATGGCAGGGAGGACAGAATTGATGGTCACGAGATAGGGATAACTGTGCGCGTGGATGAGTCGTAGGACAGGCTGAGAGCAACGCGAGGCCTACTTCCAAGGCGCGATCACGAACACGACGCCAAGAGGCTCGCGCTTGATGTACCGTCTGAACCCGGGCAGATCGGTGTCCTTGAGAGAGACATCGGCGAGGCAGGACTCTGCGATGGAAAGCATGTATTCTGCGCGAGACAAGAACCCTCTGATCTCCCCCGGGACTTGACTGACGGGTCTGGAGTGAATCCAGATGAGTTGTATCTCACAGATCAGAGCTCAAGAAACGAACGTACCGCCCCATCTGCAAGGTGAGCTTCAGATGGAGGGCTTTCCGCTCATCGTCGCCGAGTGATTTGAGCACAGACTACGAAACAGTCTACGCGTGCATCATTCGAGCCATGTTGGCACGTACCACGAACTTGTGCCCAATCTCGACACGCTCCTTGAGCGTGCGTTTTTTCCATGTTTCTTGGGCGAGGGCAGCATTTTCGAGCTTGGTATCGATCTCAGGTTCGTCCGGATATGCTCTGGTCACATACGGTGCTTGACTGTGAGGGGTGATGGTTGTCTGCGTCTGTACGTTGGCCATGATTGAATATGGAACAGTTGGGGCCTTGGTGGTTCCAATTTATCTTATCTCACTCCGACGGAATGTACTAAAGGTTTGGCAACGATAGCAAGGTACAAGTCAAGTTCAATATCTCATACTTTGTACCGACGACCCGTCTTGGTAAAGAAGGTTTGCAGGACGTACACCTGCAAGCTGGTCTATGATCAGTGACTGCATCGTCCTTGTACGAGATCACATACATTGCCATTCCGACAACGCCCAAGCTCTCACACACAGCGTACCAGAATAGGCGACTGTACACATGGTGAGTTAAACGCAAGGCCAATATAGACTATGTGCTCACTTTTGAGTGGATTTGACGAGAGAGAATCCTCGTGTCTCCCGCGTGTGGAAGCTATGACCATCTAAGAGCACGTCTCGACGCGTCCAACGGAATACTTACTGTCTCTGAGTGCGCTTGATGTTCATGAGCATATTATTGAGCCTGTAAATACTTTCCTCGATCGGACTTGTGTGATCCTCAACTTGGCCGGGCTTGGCTGCGGCATCTCTCCGAGGCTCACTCTCGACCATGATGTCAAAGTCGAGCAACTTGTCGGTCAACGTGGACATGTCATTTTCGAAGCAAAAGGAGTATTCTCCGACGGTGTTTGCGGTCAAAATGTAGTCTCCCGAGCGTTCGCGTTGTCCGTCGAGGAGCAACTTCTCATTGGGATCTTTGATGTCAAAGTCGATGTCGAAAGAGCCTCCAGCTTGAACCTGGCGTAAAACGGTTGGATACCTTGACTCGTCCAGGGTGAGTCGATACGTACTGCATAGTAGAACTGGGGCACAGTCAGCAATTGGAAGTTGAGTAGTGGGAACACTTGCCCCAATCTTCTCTCCAGCCTTGTCCACGTCAGCATAAAAGCAGAGACGTTCGTTTGGTGAGATGATGGTGGTCAACGCCACCGCTCCGACGTGCTGGATAGACGCTAGAAAGAGCACGCTAGAAGCGAGCAAGTTGAATAGTAGAATCATGACGAGCGTAACGGTACTTTCGGGAGGGTATGTTTTCGGCATTAGATGCCGATTCAAATGGAGATTCAAATATTGAACCCCCGCGAATATGGCAGGTTAATCTCCCCCTTTCACTCGCTCAGGCTAGATTGGCGTGCTTTTGACAGGTGACCGAGCATACAGTTAACATTCATTATGCTGACCGTCTCACAATAGCGTACTAGTAAATAATGTCCGACACCCTACTCTTTTACAGCGACAACTACACACTCTATCAGGCCCCGCCCTCCCTGGGGCTAACCCAGGATGTGGTCCGGTGCCTTCCGATGTCATCTACGCCCAACCGAGCACAAAGGAGTGTCCGATCGCTCTGTCCCACGTACAGGGACATGTATCCACTTTCCAGCACACCGCGCTCTCTTGTCGCGTCTTCAGCTATAGCGAACATGCAAACGGTGTTCTCACCGAGCCCTTTGCCAATGTCTCAAACACCATCCTTGGTCTATCCCGAAATGTCGCCGCCCTCTCAAGGATCAGGAAGCACCCCCTTCGAGCGACAATTCATTGGCGATTTTTTCTCTCGAGAATGGAACGACCTCCACACTCAGATTTCCCCCGTCGCACGAACGACCTTCCATTCATCTATCCCATCTCCGGCTTTCTCACACGCTGCCACCCCCTTCAGGACCGACTTTGGCCAAGCTTCCCAGGATTCCCAGGACGATGTAGGACGCGTATCTCTGATCGACAAATTCATATCCGCTGCAGCAAATGAATCTTTATCTGCCGAAAATGACACACCTCCTTCGACTTTTTCATCTCAAGATCATTGTTCTTCACCTTTGTCGGATCTGTCGGAACTCACCCCCCTTTCATCTCCCTCTCGTTCCGATCGTTTTGGGCGCGGATTTAGCTCTCCACCTACTTCTCCGACTGTAGAGAGACCAAACGACTTCAGGCAATCGAACATCCGGTTTACCTCCCATTCCCGACGAGAGCCCTCTCTCAGGCCATCAACTCGTAGCCACTCTCGTGCCCGCGACTCGGATTGCCGGCCTGCGAAGGGCACCATCGCATCCAAGCGGAAGGAAACCTCACGAAGCCGCGATGGCGACGAGATACCGATCAAACGTAGGAAAACGCAATCAGCCAACCTTCCTGACCAAACTGCGACCGACACCATTTCTTCACTCGAGATACTCACTCGGCGACGACTTCCTACTGATATACTTTATCATCCACAGTTTTCGCTGTTCTATCTACGTTTCCCAGTCAGCTCTTATATGCGGCTGGCTGACGGAACGTTCGTTAAATTCATTGGCAACCATGTTGGCGAATGCTCACAACCCAACGTAACACACTAGATTTCCTCTACGTTCAGCCGATTCCAAGCGCGTGGTGGGAACATACAACGAACCACGCGATGCGCTGGATTTGTACACGCCACGTTTCGTCAAGGGATGCGGAGTCACAAAGGTTGGCGTTTGCCCGATCTGCATCGAGAGTCCCTCTCGCGGTGGAAAGGGCGAGGCTGTCTGGCTCTCAATGAAATTTTCTGCATACAAGTGGCATGTGTCTGATGCCATGTTCAGCTCGCCCACTCACATCGCGCCTTTGACAGAGTTGTATTTTTGTTGATAAAAATACTGAACGAGCGATTTGTTTAGTTATCATTTACAATATGCGCACGGTACGTTTTTCAGCCTGAATATATGCAGCCCCATTAGACTTGTCAAGGGATCTCCTCTGTTTCTGCTCGACCCTTCTCTCCCCCGGTCACCTTCCGGACTGTCGAACGTCGCAATCCGGCCAAAAACGAGCGCACAAGTATACTGGAGGCTAAATGCCACAAATGCAAGAAATGGATACATGTGGAGAGTGTCAAGGATATAGATGTCAAGGTATTTATCGCAAGCTTTCATGACCGGCATGCCGCCCGACTAAATGCATGTCAGGTGAAAGAACTCTATTGGTAGGTACCGACTGAGGTCACCGCAGTGCCGCGAACTCAGTTGCGCAGGTGGAAACACGCTGCTGCATGTCATCAGGGACATAATCTAGAAGGAGACGACGACTTTTTTCACGACGATGACATCTACCGCCGCGCACAGCAACTTTTGCTCTAACCGCGATCCTTGACCCTTCCCGCATTCGCTTTCGTCGTTTGCTCGACTTTAAAATTATTCTCTTCGTTCTTGTCCTCTCACTTAGACATCATTGCTCACTCTACTTTGCTAACTGCATGAAGCTGTAACTCTATCCTGTGTATATCTTGTGAACGGCTTGGCAACGCTACACTTTTGATGCATGTTAATCCACCAGCTATCGTCATCGAGACGCTGTTTCAGTGTGACAGTATGTGCTTGGTACCGGCCGGCGGTAGTTGTGTAATGGCAGCTCTACATATGTACTATATTTGGTCAACACATGCCGACTTGGTCTTCGTCTTACCACTCGGTGTCCAGCCTACCCACAGTGCCGTCGAGCGATTCAGAACCTCACCGTCTGATCAGTCTCCCATTTGGGAGGGAGCAACCGTGACTCATGTCTCAGTTAACGTCAGAGACCGACGAGTTCTACGCCCAAATACACCGACGTATGGTCGAAAGTGGCGAATGGGACAGGTACGCCTCGGTTTCTCTCCCCGCCCGTCGTCTTTCGCGTTCTGACTACTCGCGCTTCGTTCCTCTCCTAGAATTCTTCGTCTTCTCACGTCCAAACTCTCGGAACATGGATGGGTAGATGATATGCGTCACCGTGCCAAGGGTATCCCAGCGTTCTCTCAAGGACGTGGAGGGCGAATGGACTGACAAGGGCTTGTACAGAGCACGCACGGTCGATAGATGCGCTTTCCTTGCGGGTGGTACTAGAGGAGATAACCCCGCCCGCACAAGGTACGTGCCTCTAGGACCATCATGATATTATGATATATCTCATTTTGTTCCGTCACAGCCAACGTACCCACGGCGGTAAAACGCGAAGTCATGAATATACTCAAGCAGTATGTCAAAGATCAGTTCGAAAAGTAGACGAGTACCGCACCAATGATAAGTGGGCCGGATGTACCATCTTATGCACCACTTCCCCAGTGGTCGGTCACCTTCACGCACATTATACATCTAGTCCTCTACGCACCAATGACATGATATTACATGCAAATGTCAGTGAAGATGAAGTCAAACTATGATTACTTGAGAAAACGATGTCATGACTGCTTGAGACTAGGTTGGTTTTCTGTGGGCAACTGTTCTACCTCGCTAGCTGCCGACATCTCCTGCTTCACGATCTTGGCTGCCAATGCCTTGATATCCTCAGGGTGAGGGCGAATTTTCTCCATCGCCTGATCATATATCTGTTTCCC
>QFES01001078.1:0-11661 GCA_003316375.1 Tylopilus plumbeoviolaceoides
TCAATGAAACCACAAAGAGATTCTAGACACTAGCCCCAAGTTTCGTTAGCTTCCCTTCTCGGGTTTATCTATGCGCCTCACCCCACACTATTACGGCTTGTTGTCCGTTCTTGTTCACACAGGCTACCAACCCGTGTGAACAGCATCCGCAGATCATCGATCAGCATCGTGACAATTGCAATCAAGTGTTTTCGCTGTTTGCATACTAAAAATGAATGTTTGCCTGGTGCGTGAGGTTCAAAATAACTCACACATGTTTGCCATTTTTTTCCGTCGGTCTGAATAGAGCCTCTAAGTAGGCGCTTCTCGAAGCGGCCCGTACGTCTAGGAACGGCGCAGGGTGCTTATCTGCTCTCGAATGGCAAAGTACCTGACACGAGTGGCAATTGAACGGATTTGATGGTGGCTGGATGACAGTGATCGCCCTGGCCTGCAACGAGGCCAACCAAAAACTGCGCACGAATGGAAGGGTTTGTTTCTAATATGGAATTTGTGAGGTAACTGTAACCACCTCGCTTACCAGCCTGCCTGCACAAGGAACATTGTCTCGAAAGCGTTACAAGAGAGCTCGACAGATGGGGCAAAAGTGTCGATGTCACGCCATGCGGATGAGTCCCTGTTTACCATCGTGAGAGGAAGGCGTTCAACAATGTTGTCCAAACTTGCACTTTCGTGCCGCGTCGTCTGTCAGGCGACAGGTCTCCTAGTGACGCCTCCGATCATATCAACGTACACTGCGCCGTCGAACGGCCGCACCTGAGACACTGCCTGGTCTGAGTCGTCCCAGATTGTCGACTTCCTCGAACGTAACTTGAATGCTCAGTGGTTCTGTGGGAAGACATCAGCCCTGCAGACAAACCTTGTTAGTATCTCCTCAGCCGATTCCTGAGGCTGGTATGTATGTACTTGTGTAGGATTGAACACCGATTGCACAATGAGCAAGGGCCGAGATAATTCCGCGGTATTGCCAGTGAAACTATCTCCGCTCTATTACACTTAAGACCTCGTTCGCACCGTTTGATGCGACCGTCCATGAACGCTGCGTAGGCCTTGAGGTGCTTCCTTTATGTAAAAAAGACCTGGATCGAGGGTCAGCACAGCCAAATGAAGATGTGTAAAAACTATGGACGCCGTCCCCTTTGATCAATCACAAAGACCCCGCAAACATACGGGTATGGCTTTGCTGCCAATTTTAAGGAATATTCAGAAAGAAAAATAAGGTGTGCTAGGCCTTTGGTCGGGAGATGCCGAAGAGACCTCTGCGCCCGGGCCGGCCGATCCAGGTGACGAGACAACTATCTAGGGGGGTCATACTGCTGCTGCGTCTCATACTATGTAAGAAACAGCGAACAGGCCAGGCCACGGATGGGAGAATCGACTTCAGTTTGATACGATTTACCGAGGCACCAATTCGTAAGCCAAAGTGAGTTACATTCACATCGACAGACTCGGGCGAGCGTGGCGGCACAGCACACCTGATTAGTCCGCCGCCGGATAACCAGCTGAGATTTGGCCCATCATGCTGTCGATGGACTCTGGGTGAATGGCATCTAACCAGCGGTGAGGTAATCACCTAGATACCAAGCGATAAAACAAATTCCGATTGGTCGGTCGCCATCTCATCTCGAATTCCATTCTGTCAAGACAAAGATCATGCACCGATAAGCATTATCAGAGTCTGAGGTACGTACTCGAACTGGGCTGGTTCGACAGTATGGCCTCTTGCAGCAAATGCAGCGAGAATCGGCAAGTTCGTTGTGATTGCGGCTGATACGCCAGAAAGCGATCCGAACATCACACTCATGCTCGTATTTGTCAATAGCCGTGCCGAGTCCCTGGAAGAGATCCAGATTCT
The DNA here is from genome assembly GCA_003316375.1 of Tylopilus plumbeoviolaceoides. Classification (NCBI taxonomy): domain Eukaryota; kingdom Fungi; phylum Basidiomycota; class Agaricomycetes; order Boletales; family Boletaceae; genus Tylopilus; species Tylopilus plumbeoviolaceoides. The sequence goes on from QFES01001078.1 coordinate 1,856, forward strand.
TTGGTCATCTTCTCGACTTGGATGCGTTACGCCATCCGTTGTTCTACTCGTATCAGTGAAATCAGAAATGGCAGACAGGAAACGAAAACACGAGCGTGGCTGACCTTCCGGCTGGGAACCCACTCCATCATGCCCGACACGACGTACTCCGAGTCAGGCGTGATGCCCAACTTGAAGCGACCTTGTTGTTCGATTTGGAGTGCTCCTCTCTTGTCTTGGCAGGTTTGTCCAATGGATGCGTCCCAAACACGGAGAACTTATAATGCCGCGGAGCACAGTAAGGAGCTCAGCGTGCTGAGAGGTGTGGACTGCCGGAAGGTCTATCACGTCGTCCACAAGGATGACACGGTGCGTCATCAGCAAGTCCTCGCTGACCGCGATCCTGACGCTGGATGTGGGCCCGCCCTACCGTTTCCCGGACACATGCCGTCGACGCCGAGCATGACCTTGTAGTAATGACACGGCTTGGTAGGCGCGATGTTTTCGTCTGTAACATGGGGACGGGTGGCGTCCTCGCTTTCTTGGAGCGATTCCTCGAGTGTGTGAATGGCACTAGGGGAAAGTTGGAATACGTGTATACCGAAAAGGGGGTCGACGTACCTCGGTGTCTTGGACGAGCTTGTCAGTAGCATGGATCTGGGCTGCTTGCTCCTTGAGCTTCTTGAGGACGCTCGGGTCGAGCGACGATGCAAGGAGGTGAACGACACTTTGATTCTTCGTGATGGACCGCTCTTTTTGGGCCTTTCTACAAGATGTGCGCTGCCGTCTACGTCCATCGCGCCTTTCTCCTCCTTCTCCTCCACCTCTTCGACGTATGCTGCTTCAGAGGACATGATACAAAGCAAGTTCAGTCGCGTCCCAAGCGTGACGCAGGAGAAATCGCCGTTAGGCGCTGCAGGAACACTAGGGTTAATGTGACCAGGCAAGCCTTGTGGCTGGGCATACGATGTCTCGATGTCGAACGGGCCTTGTCGATAAAAGGTCAAGATCTTGGCAGAGGGAATCGCGTCGCCGCGGGGGAAGAGAGAGAGTTCGGTGGAGTCATCGTCTGGGTCTGTCTCTGATTTGATGGGATAGGGCGTGGATGTGGAACTCGCAAACGTGGAAGGTGGGGCTGAGGAAGGCACAGGTAAAGGTGGCACCGCTGGTGACAGTTTCGTCTTGGTTGAGAGGGTTTTCCGCCAAACGTTGCTCGTATGCGTGCGCGGACGGCAGGGACATCCATAGTGGAACTGATGAGCTCGACGGCGTCGATCTGGTCGTTGGAGCGGACAATATTTAGTTGAGGTGTTCGCATCCTTGAGCCAGACGGAAGGTGGGAGTTAGCTGGAGAGGTCTTTCTCTTGAACGCGTTGGCAAAATGTTGGAAGAGGGCGTAAACGATGCCGCCGAGATGCTTGTCGTTGGCGGCGGATATGACGACAAGCTGACCTTTGAGAAGGCGACGATGGCGACGGACGTGAATGAGTGGCCTCCAACCAAGCGTTATGTAGACTCTGCTTCTCCTTCCCGGGTTAACTTACCCTCTAGTCCGAGTCCACCCACCATCCTCTCACGTACAGTTCGCAACTACGTCCCGACATCCATCCCGCTGCATTTTTCCCGTCACGAGTCTCAATACCCGTTTCCTTTAGCGACTCCATTCGTCCCAGCGTCGGATAGCCACTCTCTGCCTTCTCAGAGCGAGAATTCTTACCTGGCGCTTCTCCGTCAAACAGACGCTCTAGTTGTCTTCAAGAACAAGAAGCTCACTGGGCGGTTCACCGGAGCTACAGATGGCCTTTTTGGCTCGGCGGTTGCTGAAGGAGACACCGTTCTGTGGAATAGTTATCTCAACCCAATTCGAAACCTAGGTAAGGATTCGCTGGTACATGTTGCTGTTGATGTATGTGGACTAACCGATTGGCTCCGCAGGCGTGTTCTCTTCCTCGGCTACTTCTCTACGCTCCAGATGTGGGATCGTCGGTGTCAGAGGTGTTTGCGACCCCGGGTCGGCATAATGTGAGTTAGTTTGGGAATTCTCGTCCCATTCTTCACGCGGATCATTTGATAGAAATTACGTCCCAGAGTACCACAAACCAACCCGTTCTTCACGTCTTATCATCGGCATCGTTAACCACACTACATGCTATTTCTTCCTCTTCCATATTTGCTTACGGTCGTACATCAACACATAAACCAAATACCAACGACACTGTAGTACCAGGCATAGACACGCATGATTTGGGCGACCTCTCGACTTCAGACGACCTCACCCATTTATTCCCTCTCATCGCATGCTCACGGTCGCCGCTCAACCCTCCATGCCGATTCACCATGTGCATCCGCCGCACTGCAGCCCCGCACACACGTCTGAGCTTCTTCATCAAAGGATATTGCAAGGTGATATCGGGAGCGCTGCGATGAAGGCGGGAGGGACCGTATTGAGCGGTATGAAATCGTTGGGAGGGATGGCCTACAATGCCGCAGCTGAGTACACCGGGTCGGGTTCAGGTCTGTTGGGGTGCGCGAGATGATGCGCGGCGTTTCCTCTCTACACAGGGGATCAGCGCTCCTCCGTGATCAGCGAAGTGAGCAACCTCTTCTCGCGAAGCGCACCTGCACCCAGCAGCGGGAACCACGATCACGATAGGCTCAGGAACCGACCACACTCATTTTCGAGGTACGACTGAAGATGCCGCACCTTCAAGCGACGCTGATGACGGGCGGGAGCCGTTGCTCACCCAGAACACTTCACAATCTTGCTCTTAGGTCAAAGTACTCGACCGTGTACCCACTCTTGGACGACCGTGCTTCGTCGCATCCGCAGGTTTTTGCTGAATTCATCGTCGCCAAGCATTAGCCAATCACTCACCTCGCGTTTACGCACGACGGGAACCTTCTCGTTGGGCCTAAGGGCGGGCGGGTCATCTGCGTTTTCCAACTTCGATGACGTGCACGCGTTGAGGTTGAAGGCGGGCATAGCGGGCCGTGAGCGGGACTGGGAAGGAGAGCCCTGGCGCCGGACTCGGGCCGGTTTCCTATCCGGAATTGGACACCATCGCCACCAAGTTCAGAGGACGCACCATGGCACGTGTACAGCCTCCGTCGCGGTCGCACGGCCACCGTCATTGAGGGCAACGAGGTCTCTCCAGACGGTCGGTGGGTCGCGGTCACTCCAAGGGTCCGGTACACGTGTTCGCGATCAATCCGTATGGGGGACAGCCCAGCCTGAGGAGTCACATGGACACCAGGATATGGAACTCGACAAGCCTGTGAGTGTTTCCGTTGTTCAATCTTGATGATATTAATTTCCTCTCGTCTAGCAGCCGCTTTCGGTGGAGTTGACGCCCATCATGCAGCTACACTCAGTACGAGTGTCAGGCGTCGATGGTCTCCGTTCGGACTTTTTGTTTACGTTCGTCTTTTGGCACTGGAACAGCACTGCCGACAACTCTCCTCCCGCCGCGGATGGCGTCTTCGCCGAGCGCGTCGTCAGGTCGCTCGGATCTCCCCCGATCGCAACCCTCCCATCATCGTTCCAACCATCTCTACCCATTAGAGTAGTCGGCTCCACCTTACACGTTGCTTGGCTCGCCGGCCCGCAAGGACACGGCATCGGCTACTGTACGATTACAAGCAAGGAGCTTGTAGAGGAGAGACCTGCCCACGACCTACATAGTATATACTTCACATAGACCTAATCATACCGACAGAATAAAAGGGACCTTCAAGTCTGAGATGAAGTTCGCGTCAAATGTCTGTGTATTCGGTTCCCAACGCACATGCGGGTTTTCATTCACAGGTATACAACGTACATCCCCATGCTAAACGATGAGGGTAACAAGCTACTTGACACGCGACTCGTTCAATTCGACTTGGAGCAGCACCCATCGATTCATCCAACAGCCTCTGAATCGTCCGGCGGAATTCCTCTCGCTTTGAAACTGGACCGTTACTCCCGTACAACGTCCGGCAATAGGCGTGAATTTCCTTGTGTCTGGCTGAGCATCCATAACACTCAAACGCTTCCCGTAAGACATCCCGATTCGTCGTACCCGCCAGATCCGGCTTCAGCGTAAAGTCGAACAGCGATGTCAGTACTGATATGAGGTCGATGGTGTATGTCATCAGTAGACGCTCGACATCGGGTCTTTCAAAAATTTTCATTGAAAGTGCACCGCAGAGTTAGAGTCAGCACATACATGTGTTCTAAGACGGCACTTGAAACCCATTTCACAAAGAAATACGCCAAGCCCAGTATGGCTACTGGTGGTGCAATCAGAACGGTGCTGGCTTTGACCAGGCTAACAAAATTTGCGATCGTATCAAGATGTGGCACGCTAGGAGAGGGCCCTGAGCAACATCAAATAGGAACGTGAGGTGCCAGCACGTACTGGGCGGGGGAAGACTCCGATTGAACGTCTTGAACAAGATACATCATGAGCTGCTTAAGCTCCGCTCCACTGAGAATCTACAATTATTATTTGAAAATCCTCTCGCATGAAAGATCCTGCTTTACCTCGCCCTTGTCTTTGAAGTTCCAGCACGTTATAATGTCCTGATGGACTTGTGTGAGGCATTCCCGCAGTAGCATGTCTCCCACACCGGGAATGGGAATGGTTCCAGCAAGGGCATGGTAATAGACTTTTGATGTTAGGTCCGTATCGCGGACGTGCCAGTGAGCGGTACATTGTAGCACAATTAACCCCTTTCCTGTACGGCAAAAAGGATTAGAAACATTGCAATAGAGCCGAACAACACTATGGCACTTACTATCGATGCATGCTTTAATCTTCATTGGCAGGCTAGCACGCTGAGCAACTGCCCATATCACCCACACATCACCTTTGAATTCCTCGTGGACGATCTTGTGAGTCGTATTGACTAGCTTGGGAATAGATGTAGGGAGGGGTGGGGGCGTTGAGCACAACCGCTGAATCGGAGCGCGCGCGCGCAGAGGCTTCAAAGGCGTCGCGAGAATTGTTCCTGCCGGTCTTGCATAGCATCTTGGGGTCTATTTCTGGCTCCTTATCCCTTTGTTCCAACTCCTTTGACCGCACCAGTGCATCGTACTTGGTGAAAACAACGACAACGGGGGCTGATGTATGTAAGGGTGGTCAATGAAAACCCCACCTCCATCAGATTGAAAAGAACGAACTCTGGAGTTCGTTGGCCAGCGCTAGCAGCTTCTCGTCGCCTTCTTCTAACACTCGGCCCCGAAGCTCTTGGTGTTTCGATGCACAGCCTAGAGACAGTGAGTTCCAGGTCATTGGCTCGCCACGGTAACAGACTTGCCAAATGGCGTGCAGTTTGTCTTTCAGGTCCGGCTTGGCATGTCTGTCTCTTACGAACCGATCTGCGAACTCGAAATTGGTGTTATCTCCGGTCTCGAATCCTTCCGAGTCGTGCAAGATAAGGTATGAGTTCTCGTCGAAAACGCATTCCCGGTCGATAGAGGCCTCTCCGCGTGTATATTTGGATACTTTCTGAGTTGAGGAAAGATCAGCTGATTGCAATCCGAGACGGACGAATGCAATCACTCACTGCTCTTGGGATTCCGAACACGCGATTGACCAAGTATATTCCGACGCCAGCCTGCGATGATGATCAGAAGGATGTGAGAGGAGCGACCGAGACTAGGACTGACGCGACCGACACAGAGGATGCGAGATCTGCAAGAGCGAATGAAAAACTGGACAACACGAGGACGGAACTCGATGCACACCTCGGGACAACTTTAAATAAGAATATCGCCAATAGTGATGGTATCCATGCTGCTAGCGCTGGGGGGGGGGAATCGAAGGGAGCAAAGACTCGGAATCGTTTATCGACGACTGCAAAGTGCTTCCACCAAGGCTGGGCGCTGCACGGGAAGGTCCGCGCGGCATATTCCGAAAGAAGCCGTTCCGGTCGGATCTAGACAAAATTAAATCCACACGCAAGCCCGAATGTGGCGACAAGGTTTTTTTCCTTCATCCGTGCCAGGTGCACGTCGGTGGTGCGCGATAAACCTCTTGGAGGGGACCTGCATGTGTGTCTGTTTCCCCGCGCTTGGACTTTGATCCGATGATGAAAAGGCGAAGATGAGCACAGATGTGGAGGTGAATGGGGCCTCACGCGATCAACCCTTTTCCGATCGCTCCTATGCACCGGTGGAGGAGAGGCAGTTTACGCTTCGTGCCGTTCTCGTTGGGTGTGCCCTCGGTGTGGTCACATCCCAGCCAGCAACAGTCTCAAAGTACGTTCCTGATTCTACATGTTTGTTCTCGTCTGACCTTTGAAACTCAATTAGACCGACGTTTGGCGCGTCCCTCTTCGGTTCCAGCTTTGACTTCGCCATTCTCTCAACTAGCGTTCCAAGTCTCCTCGGCGGCGGCTGCTTGGGTCCCAAAGAGAACAACGTCGTCCAATGCGCCGCAACCACCGCAGGTTCGCTCGGGCTGCTCTTCACCTCCGGTCTCGACTTCCGACAACCTCATGCCCATTTATTCCTTCTCATCTTCTCGCATTTGCCGCTCAACCCCCCGTGCCGATTCACCACAAGGATCCACCGCACTGCAGCCACGCACACTCGTCCGCGCTTCTTCAATCACGTCTAGGATATCGCAAAGTGACATCGGGAGTGCTGCGATCAAGGTGGGAGGGACGGCGCTGAGCGGTATGAAATCACTGGGAGGGATGGCCTACAACGCTGTGGTTGAGTATGCCAAGTCGCATTCTGGTCTGTTGGGTGTGCCACCGGCCTCGCAAGACGACGCATGACGTTTCCTCTCCATACAAGGGGAGTAGCGCTCCTCCGTGATGAGCGGAGTGAGCAATCTCTACTTCTCCTGAAGCGCGCCTGCAGCCAGTAGTGACTGGAGATGCTACACCTTCGAGCGACACTGATGATGGGTGAGAGCCGTTGCTCGCCCAGAACATGTCACGGTTTGGCTCCTACGTCAAAGTATTGACCTTGGGCTGCTCTTGAACGGCCGTGCTTTATCGCATCCTCAAGTTTTTGCTGAATTCATCGCCACCAAGCATCAACTGATCAGTCACCTCGTGTTTACACACGACGGGAACACGCTTATCGTTGGGCCTAAGGACGGGCAGGGCATCCATGTTTTCCAACTTCAACGACGTGCGTACGCGGGGTGGGTATAGCGGGGCTGTGGGCGGGACTGGAAAGGAAGGAGGGGTTCGAGTTGCTGGTACTGGCGCCCGAATTGGACACCATTGCCACCAAGTTCGGAGGAGGCACCATGGTACAGCCTCGGTCGCGGCCGTATGTACGTCCCCCATCATCCAGGGCATTGATGCCTCTCCATATGGTCGGTGGTTGCGGTTGGGACATGCAAGAGTATGGTACACGTGTTCGCGATCGATCTGTATGAAGGACAGCCTGATCTGAAGAGTCACATGGACACTGAAATGTGGAACATCGACAAACCTGTGAGTGTTTCCATTGTTCAATCTTGATGGTACTGACTTCCTTTCGTCTAGCAGTCACTTTCAGTGGAGTCGGCACCCGTCGCGCGATTACGCTCGACACGAGTGTCAGGCGCCGATGGTCTGCGTTCGGACCTTGCGTTCAAGCTCATCTTTGGCACTGAAATAACGCTATCCATGACTCTTCTGTCTTCGCCGAGCGTGTCGTCGGGTCGCTCAGATCTCCTCCCATTGCAATCCTCCCATCACCAGCAGAGCTTCACGTGTTTGATACCTCTAGCAGCGTCTTGTCCCGGCGACGACGAAGCACGCTCGAGCAACGACCACGTGACTCCGGCATTCTGTTTTCGTTTGTCCATTACTTTGCTGGCGACGAGCATCTCGTTGCCAGGCGTCGGTGCTGCAGGCAGGCTGAGCGCTTCACTGCCTGTCCCGCATTTTCCTCTCTGGGACACGTTGAGGAGGCAGTCTGGCTTGATGCAACAACTGCTCAAGACGGTGACCGAGTTGGTAGGCAAGGAGAGTATGGTGGCGATGTGGCAATTGAAGCGACGACATGACTGCCAGTGGGAGGAGGTGAAACGGGTAGTGCAAGAAGTCAAGGATCAATCCAACCACAGACCGTCCAAGTTTATTTTTTTCTTTATTCCTTCTTGCTCTATGCTGATCTTGGCGACCCAGCTCACTCGTGCATGCGGAGCTGTCAACATGCGCACGCACACCGGGACTCGTGCCCCGCTCGATCTACCTGTCGCACCAGTTCTTGGCTCTTCACATTCGGTGAAGATTACCATGCACTGATTCAACGTCACCATCTCGCCATCTCTGGGATTAAGATCAAGGTATGGAAAGAAGTCGAAGTGAGCACGTTCGCAGGCCCCTTCAAGTTGGGGGCGCATTTCGTGCAGGACCTCACCTTCTCACCCGACAGAACACACGCCTGCTCGCACTCACACTCGCACTTGCATGGACACGCACACATACATGGTCCATTGTCGTCCAACGGGCCTCTCACGAACATGATGAGTGCCAAGACGGTGCATAATCTGAGTACAACCAGGGAGTGCATGCCTATCACTATGTTGCCCAATGTGACAGTGCAGCAGGTAGATCGGGTGCGGGGTGGGCGTGAACGTGCTGTCGCTGAGGGTGGATGTAGGAGTGCAGTGGGGCAAACACTGCTCGAGTTTGAAGAGTGGGAGCTTGACTTTGGGAAGAGTGTCCCAGACATGGGTGAGGAAGCAGAGTCAGGGGATGCTGAAGAGTACTTGCATGGAGCAAGGAAGCTAGGTTGGCTGTGGACAAGGCTGAGAGGTTTGATGATGTGCTTGGGATCATGGACGAGGACTAGATACTTTCATTTGCTTCTGTTACCACAGATATGGGTGCAGGTACAGTTGGACTGGGGCAGTGGTAACCTGGAGGTTTTGAGTGCCTTGACACTGCATTAACTTACACTTTGACCACTTCTTGTACTGTACTCTGCACCTGTTGGAAAGGTGATACAATGTATATACATATCTCTGGAGAACATGTGATGGGGATTGTGCATGAGGGGTATGAAATTAATAGACTCTGTACCTCTTGCTGATTTCAACCTGGCCAGATGACCATCTACTGCTTTTGACAGGCCTCAAAGTCTAAGAGACAAACACTTGTGGGGATTATTCTGTTCAAGGAAACAATCTATGTACATCCAACAACTTCAGAAGTAGATATTTGAATCTCTCCACTTTTCACATTCTCTGGTACACAGATGTAAAGATACTCCAAGAAATGAAGGCATAATCAATAGTTACAGATGATACATTTCAAGTGAAAGAAAAGATTCCAAGAGACATAGCAACATCATTTATTGGAGGCAACTAAGAATATGAGAGAAATGCAAAAGTATAAATGTATAAAACACATACCAAGGCTATGCTTCTGGATAAAGGCAATGTAGTTATCCTCAGAGGCATTTGCAGATAATGAGGAGAGAGCCACTTGAAGAGCACCCAAAGAGTTCTTGAATGTTGAATATGCTTCATGTACAGCATCTTTCAGAGAAGCATCAGTAGAGCGATATAATACTGCTGCACACTCCAAGATAAGAATGGATGCTATGAAGCAATTAGTCATTATAAAACAAATGTAAAAAAACACATGAGATACCAATGCAAGTATGGTGCTTGTCTAGATTTTGCAAAATAGTGTCCTATACTTGATTTATATATGATATTGAGGAAGCAAGAATGGAATATACCTTGCAAAGTGTTGAGACCAAGAAACTAGCATCAGGGTCCTAGAGAATGTATCAATAAACATGGTAGAAGCCAGAAATGATGTATCACCTCCTGGAGAGTAGGGATGGGACAGAAACCATGAGCCTTGCAATTCCAGCCATCACATGA
>QFES01001090.1:0-13378 GCA_003316375.1 Tylopilus plumbeoviolaceoides
AAATGCAGAGCGCATGAGGAGCCTGTCGAGAAAGATGTCGACAAAGCCTTAGATGTACTGGCGGCGTTGAGTGTTTGTATGGACTATCTACCTAATCCAGGGTCGTTAATCAGCGTGATCGTTCAGCCGTAGTGTAGTGCCCCCAGGAACACGGCAACACCCGTAATCGCCGAATCAACTGACTCGTTCCACCGTGACTTGGAACTTCAATTCCACCGAACTCGCTCTGATGGGCCATATGCATCCAGTTTCCGTGTTACACACGCAGCATTTGCGCGTTCACTTGTGTTATTCTTCCTTTCACAGTAGTCATGCTCATTGTCACACTCCGGGTCAGCAAGAGAAGGCACACGGACGCAGGTGTGTACGTAAATCGAATTACGCCGTGAGCGCTTTGATGGCTAAGTATACGAGAATATCAAGATGCCGCAGTGAGAATGTACCGGAACGAGCGAAAGGTCCTCACCTACGAGGAGTATATGCGCCGGCTAGGCTGTTGCCATGCCTAGACCATGGCTGCGGCGGTTCCGAAACATCGTCCACCAGCCTCCACGCGCTGATTTACAAAATCCCTGCGGCCGTGCATTGTTCCGTGCGTGCGACCACAGCGGTCCGTAGACGGCCATTCTTTTCCGCCACATTGGAATGATGGCTTTCCAAGAACACAGGACCCTGTGCAAACTTGCTAACAACCTTGCATACTGCCGTGCTACGTCATCGACCCTCAAGTATAGTTTGATATATCATGCTGTGAAATATGATCGAGTGTCCGCAGTTGCACCGCCAGCGGTCACCTTCCAAGGCGGGAAAATTGTGTCCTGGTACATGCGGCAATACACCGGAAACTAGCTGCAGACCGAATTAAGTCGCCTACATATATACCGCCTCAAACTTTTATATAAGTTCAGTTCTTCGTCTTCGTTTCCCCACTTGACTCCTTTCGTGTTCCGGATGAAGCTGCAGTATCTCCTATCACTGGTTGCACTTGTCCCCTATGCACTTGGGTTCCCGCACCTAGCAAGCTTCCCGGAGTACCGTTCCCTCGCGGGCTTGACTCCTCAGGAGGTCCGTGCTGTGGCACGCACCTTTGGCAGCACTCCCGGTGCACAACCTCTCCCGCCCCCCATCAAGGATACATCTGCAAAGTTGGTGTACGATGAGGACCACCCGTTCCAGCCCGACCAACCGGGTGATATTCGCGGCCCTTGCCCGGGATTGAATACCCTGGCTTCTCACGGTGTGAGTACTCGATGATCTTGGGGACGCGATTTACTCATGAATTTCTCCTCTTGAAAGTATTTGCCTCGCAATGGCGTGGCTACTCCGGCTCAGATTATCAATGCAGTCCAAGAAGGTGGGCGTATCATAGCTCGGCGATCCTTGTCGAAACTTACAATCCAAACCCGCAGGTTTCAACATGGGATGGAACTTGGCTTCTTTCGTCACTTATGGGGTATGTCCAATGGCATTCCGCCATCTCGTAGACCCTCCTGATCAATATATGGTGTTTGCAACGGAATAGGCGTTCATCGTCGACGGCAACCATTTGACCAACTTGATATCTATTGGTGCAAACACGACCGCAGACCATGAACTCACCCCCGGGCTGAACCTCCACGGTAACTTTGAAGGTGATTTCCGTGTGGCTCTCCCACGATAGCGGATATCTCGGGCTTCCCGGTAATCACGAGCTAATTACCGTTGTTCTAGGTGATGCTAGCACCACTCGTGGAGACTTCTATTTCGGCAACAACTACAGCTTCAACGAGACCTTGTTTGAACAGGCAAGCAGAGGTCATTGCTTCGAATTTACGTCCCTCATTTCTTTCACAGCTCGAGCACGCTGCCAACCTCGTCGGGAATGGTTACATCACCGTCGAATCTGCGGCTCTGGACAAGGCACTTCGTATCAATGACTCCATCGCACGCAACCCCACTTTTTCGTTTGATACCCCTCGATACTTGACCGCCTACGCCGAAACCACCTTCCCTCTCGCCTTCTTCGTGAGCAACCAGAACGTGAATACGACCCTCAACGCAACGATCGACGATGCAAGGAGCTTCTTCCAGGACCACAAGTACCCCGACGGATTCTATCGTCGTCAAGGTCCCTATGACTTTATCCAAATTGGCACCATGTTCCAGATGATCTTTAATTTGATTCGCGTCCCCCCTGGCCATAACGAGGGCGCAGGCAACTTTGTACCCAACCCCGAGGACAATGGCAGCGTACGTCCATGGCTTTTTGCCCGTTGGTGATGATGCTGAAACGAGGTGCTTCATCGATAGACTTGCTATGCTTACCACAGACAAATCAACCTGACGGCGCAGCTGTACCCCAACCCGACGTCCGAGCTCAAGACCGCGATCAAGGCTAACTTGGTCACGTTCTACCAGACGCTGGAAGACCCGACTTGCCAACAATTGTTCCCGTATGGACAGTAAAGGACTAGACGCAGGGACCATGGACATGTTATCTCGATGTCGTGTAGCTCTTATTCGGATGTTTCTTGTTGATACGCCACGTTGACTCATCGTACTCGATAGGTGTCGTTTCAAGTTGTATTGATTTCTGTCATGGTATGGTGCTGCTGGGAGGCCGGCAAGCACAGACCACTGTTATGAGATTTGGTATCCCTTTTATTTTAGAGCATGCACACGACTACTTGCAAAGAGGGTAGTGTGCGTTAGTACCATTATTTTAAAATGCGTATGTGTCCGCAACAGCCTTCACGCCATCATGATCACCAACTTGAAGTCGCTCGCACTCGTCAGTGCTCCACTCTGCTGCACACTCTTCCGAGTCCTACTGGTACACCACCATGCAGTCATACAGGAATAAGTAATGAATATCTTGATGGCCAGGTAGGTATATCGCACTTGAAAGGTGAGTATGTACGGTTTCGTAAGGTCTCTCTTGTGCGTACATTTTTAGTGATGTCCCAGCCGGGGGTGATAGCAAGCATGGCAGAAGTCGCGCCGGCGTTCGATGTCTACCAGCATCTTAATGGGCGCATCAGTGACTGGCAGCATCACTGGTTTGACTCGGGCTTCTCGCGCCGATCTAACTTGTGATCAGGGGGGGAAATGCCAGTGAATCATAATTCAAGTTCAACGACTCCCCCAAGGATGGTATGTGCTAATATATACTATAGCCCGGGTGCTTTTCTTTTCTTTACTATGATAGCCGCTACTAACGGCGCCAGGCTGAACGTTCTTCAAAACTGACATATATTCGTGATCATACCGTCACCAGTTTCATTTAAACCCGTTGTTCGCTTAGGTGTGTCTGGCATGTTCGCCGCTAGATCCGAGTCGGAACAAGACTGAAATTCCTGTGACGCTTCCGATTCTCGTGCGAACGCATGGCAGTGTCAACAACCATATGTATCTTGCCTGCTTACTCTATGACAGGTGTCAGCATCGCAACTTGAACGATGCCATTGGCAGCTGGAGGCCCGATTGTCGGGCGGAAATCAGCTAGGGAACTTGCCATGCCAGTCTTGACCGAACTGAATTACAGCATACGCGTTGGTATGTAGACGCCGTTTACTATTTGACTGTACCTCACGAACACACAAGGTATGTGTTCACCATTGCTCGGAGCTGATGCTCAGGCTGACAGTTCGCACTTGCAGCGTCTTACAGGTGGATGACCGTATTCAGGGTCTGTCTTACCTGCATGGGGATACTAGTACATGCGAGTTTACCCGTGTAGACCCTACTTCTTACTGAAACCACTCGAGTCCAAGTCGGTCTCCCAGCCAATTTAACATGCCTCCTCCGAATGGTGTACGTAACATCATCTTTCCCCCTTGTTTCTGTTTTATCCAGCACCCCATTCATGTTACTGATAAAGTTGCGGAACCTAGCGACGCTAGTTGTGCTCGCCCGGGTCGCCCCGCACGTGCTAGTACTGGGGTTGCCGCACCTGGCAAGCTTTCCGGAGCATCGTTCACTCGCGGGGCTGTCTCAAGAGGAAGTCCTTGTTGTAGCGCGAACGTTTAGTAGCACTCCCGGACCACAGCCCGTACCGCCTCCCATTAATGACACGTCCGCCAAGTTGGTGAATGACAAGTATCACCCATTCCGCCCCGACCAACCAAACGATATTCGCGGTCCTTGCCCTGGATTGAACACACTCGCTTCTCATGGAGTGAGTGATGGGTGGTCTCGATGACGGGCATTACCCACGTTTCTTTCAAAGTATCTGCCCCGCAATGGCGTAGCTACTCCGGCTCAGATCATCACCGCTGTTCAAGAAGGTACGTAAATCATCACATGTGTTCAGTGGTGTTCGTCGCGGGTTCCCACATGAAACTCGCAGGTTTCAACATGGGATGGAACTTTGCTTCGTTCGCCACCTATGCGGTACGTTCGAGGAGGGTATTACCCCTGATCGATGGATGGATGGTTATTTTGACTCGACAGACATTCATCGTTGATGGGAACCATTTGACCAATTTGATGTCCATTGGTGCGAACACGACTGCAGACTATGAACTCATTCCCGGGCTCAACATCCACGGCACCGTTGAAGGTGAAGTTTGTGTATTGCTCCAATTCTGCTTCAAGGTTCTGCTAATCACTGCTGTCGACTCCATATCCTAGGTGATGCTAGCACAACTCGTGGAGATTATTATTTCGGTGACAACTACAGCTTCAACGATACCTTGTTTGAACAGGTGTGTACAGGCTACCGCTATCGCTCTATATTCACATGCCTTATACCTTCGTAGCTCGAATATGCTGCTAACCAAGCCGGAAATGGCTACATCACGATCGAATCTGCAGCGCTGAACAAGGCTCTCCGTATCAACGATTCCATCGCACGCAACCCTACCTTTTCGTTCGGTACTCCACGGTGGCCAGGTGCTTACGCCGAGACAAACTTTCCGCTCGCATTCTTCGTGAGCAACCAGACCGCGGACACGAGCCTCGATGCCACACTCGACGATGCACGCAGTTTCTTCCAGTTCCACAGGTACCCCGAAGGATTCTATCGCCGTCAAGCACCATACGACTCGACCGAGCTCAGCGCCATGTTCAACAAGACGTTCCCCTTGATTCGCGTCTATCCCGGGCGTAACGAGGGCGCAGGCAATTATGTGGTGAACCCAGAGGACGATGGCAGCGTGCGTCCATGCTTGGCTCGTTTGTAACGCTTGGCACCGTGCTAAACATAAGTTCGCTTGTTAGCTGTGTTATGCGTACCAGAGACAGGTCAATCTGACGGCGCAGCTGTACCCCAACCCGACGCCCGAGCTCGAGGCTGCGATAAAGGCCAACTTAGTTACGTTCTACAAGACGCTGCAAGAGCCTTGTCAGCAACTTTTCCCTTATGGGAAGTAAGGATGCGATGGACGTGATTATACCCTGATATCTGTAGCCAGGCTCATTCGGATACTTTGTATGAATATCCCATTGGATTCGATAGCTGTTTATGTATTGAACGTTCTTATGATGTTGTTTCTGGTGACCAGCCTGGCTTGCACTGACAATGCGAAAGATAATGCACATTGCCTACGCAGTCTCAGCCTATGATATTCATCAATGCATCGTCGCTCGATTTTCCATCCTGGTCGCCCCCCAACGGGACGGGCGTTGGAACAATCCAACGGAACGATCTGGATTCTTGGATCGGGAACGCCAGGAAAGGTATAGCTGGAAATGCACACGTGGTCGTACTGTGCTGAGTCTGTGCGTTGGATTTGTAGTAATAATGGATCGATGCAAGGAATGCGGTGACGATGTAGCCACTCAGGGAAGGGTGATGAATTGTGTACTAGTAGTAAACGGTGAGGTGAGGAGCACAACTACAGGCGCTGCTTGGAGGGGCATCGGGTGGCATCATGATATCAATTGGGGGTACCATGAGCGTGCAGACCACGGGTTGGAGGTTTTATCCACGAACGCGTGATGGTGTAGCGCTTCAAGTTACGATTATCACTGGATACTCTGGTGACGCTAGTATCTGGGGCATCACGGGTTTCTCTTAGAAGCGAACTGCCAAAAACACAGTTCATGACCCACTTACATAAGAGAGCGCCTCAGCCCAAAGGCTGAGTATCGACGACTGCCTCAACCAGCTTATGGTGGTCTGGTCACCAAACCAAAGACGTGTGGCGTGTGATGGGCCGCATATCGCCCTAGATTAGACTATATCTTATCATAGGCAAGTTTCTCTCCCGACTGCTTCCTGCCCCCTTTTGCTCACCAAAAGGTTCCGTAATAACCATTTCAATGAAGTCTGAAACAGGGGCGTCGCCGAGAAGGCCACGGGGGCAATGAGCATATAGACCCAGTGTCTCCTGTAATCCTGTATCGTGTGCCCCGCTTTCTGTGGTTAGCTCTGCCACATCGCTCATCAGCCATCGATCCTTAGGAGGAAATCTCAATCGCGAGAGTCTGGATCCCTTGCCAGATAGTACTATTGATAGCTTATTAAAATTTCAAGAATCGGGATAAAGTACGAGTGACTATACCGCACGCACGTTGGCCAATTCGTCCTGTTGACGCCGAGTGCCGGTTGAGCGGACTCACCTTGTTGTACATCCAGAGCTGTGTTCGAAGGATGTTGAGAGACAAAGGTGGTGGGTGTTCAAAGTGACTCAGCTGTGGGATGCGTTACATCGAGTTATTGCCGAAGGACTTTCCAGGATACTTGATAGGTTGAGAGATAACTGTAATTTCGATAAGTGTAACCAGCATAACATCTTAACTTGACGATAGGCGATACCCTGATAATACTACGCACCTGGTGATCAAGGAAAAATGCAAGTTATGTCGAGAACCTTAACCCAGCTGGTAAGTTACATCATGATAATGATACTGTGATTATCCGATAGATCAGTCGATCATGATCAACGTTGAACGGAACCGTGAAAATGTGGTGTGGTGATGCCCTTTGTCGTCCATCATATCGGTTCAGCAGATAGTCGCAAAGGATGTTCTTGAACGTGTCCTCGAGCTGTGCAGTAAAATTAGCGTTCCCGGCTGGTTTGACAAGCATTGTTTTGGTGATCAAGTTTCGACAGGTTGAATTGCTGAGAGTTGGCAAACGTTTTAGTCTTCGGCAAATTTCTTCCTCGTCTCTAACATGTTCGAAGCTGAACATGATAGACGGGTTGTCAAGTTTCCCGATCCGTGCTTTGCCTCCCGACTCCCAGTGACCAACGTTCACCATAATCAATAGAGGAACCGAGGATTATCCTGTCGCTCGCGACCTCCGGATCCGTCGGACTGTAGTAGTGTCCTGATTCCTCCTGCTGCCGGTGGCCGTTAGTCTGCGGCTATGGGTCCAGTCTCAAGATCCAACATTTCATCTACTTCAGTGCGAACTTCAAGTTGTATGTAGCACCAGACTGTACAGAGTTTTTCTTTTGTGGTTTCCCTAACGTAGAAATTGCTAACTGGAACGAAATGCATACTAGTAACGCTCTCGCGCGGTTATCATACACATGCACAATTTGGTCAATCGGATGATGAGAACTTGAAAGGCACAGTATCAGTTGTTGGGTTTTCCAAGCTGCAAGAAGTCAACGAAGTCGTTGGAGGTGAACTGCTCTAGCTCCTTGACTTTCAGCTTTCCGTCGTCGCCAAGAGCGAACACTACGATCCAGACCGACTCATCTGTTCCATTCTGCACCGGGCCCGAGCCAGACAAGCCCTTCACGCCGAAGGAAGCCTATGAGGCATAATACGTATAAATATAGGCGAGTTTGATATAATGAATCGAAGTACGGACGTGGAGAATAAGCTTTCCTGGAGTCTCCGTGATAGAAAGGTAGGTAGGCTGCGAGGGGGTTTAGCCTAGGTGAGGATGGAGTTGCAACCTGCATAACTCGCCTTCTCAAACTGGAGGGGGGTGCGTAAGGCTTGCCCCAGTGTTCCAAACCACTCATCTCTGGCCATCGGCGGCTTACTGAGAGACTGTGGGTGAAAGACATGGCGAAAATCCTTGTGGATGTGCTGTATGATGGTATTAAAGTCCTTCTCCAACACTGCCCGTTCCAACTCGTTGGCGAGTTTTGCCTCAGGAGAGGTACAGCTCTCTAGCTTGACAACCATATGTTGAGTAAAGTGACTGAAGGGGTGTGTGGTTCTGCTTAAAGGCCCTGAGATGTGCAAAACTAGGGTTATATATCCGCGCGAACAGCCAGGTGGCATTCATCAAGTTCTCGGAGCTTGCTAAGGGTGTCGGCAACAGCTTCAATCGGCAGGCCCAATAGCGGTCTGGTTACCAGACTAAGCCCAGAAAAGAAGGACGGCACATTGTGATGGGCCACATATCACCCGACATCAACCTCCTATCTCTTATAGTGAGCGTCTGCTTCCATCCTCTTTCGCTCACCAAGAGGTTCCGCGGCGACCATTGCAAAAGGGTCTGAGTCGGTTATTCGAATAATGTCGAGAGGCAAGGTGGGCTGCGCTACGTCATTGTTGCCACGGGACTTGCCAGGATACTGGGTAGGTTGTATCATAGGTGCATTCAGATACAATCAATATATCAGACACGACGGGCGACACTTCTACGCACTTGGATTAACTTGGAAAAGCGCAAGTCCTGTTGAAAACCTTCGTAAATTAATGTGATCATCAGATCAATCACTCAACGTTACTCAACCGTGAGATTGTGATGGCCTGAACTTTGTCGTCCATCATATCGGTGTCGGCGGAGAGTCGCAAACTATCATTCTTGAATTGTGCCAGTGTACTCGAGCTCGTGGTAACCCGGCAAGCTTCAAGTTGGACATGCAACTTAGCAGACTGGAGTGTGCTGCAGCCTGCTTCTAGATTTGATGGTTTTCGCCCAGTCCACAAGGTTAAGTTTGAGCGCTCCTCCGACGGAGCTGTTAGTTTTGTGTTGAATGTGTGCGACGTCGCACGCGATAACACAAAGTTGAAGCCCCGACTATCACTGCTTAATGATCGCGAGAATTTAACTTCTGTCCCCGAACGTATAGGTCACGGTACTGAATAAATATGTACTAGCCCGTAGCTGCGTCTGTTGAAGTCGGGATAGCATCCTCTTAAAAGTACCAGCTGTCCTTATCGAAGACCATGGAAAAGCGGCTACCCTAATATTGACTCCTTCACGTCAGCCCCCGTGTCCGAAAAAGTACCTTTACGAGAGCAGCATCTTCAAAGGGTCCCTCAAGACCAAAATTTGCATTATGCACACTGATAACCTAGGCATAAAAGTCATGCATTTTCAAAGTGTAATGACGGATCTTGAGAGAGGGCTGTTACGAACGTATAGGTCAAATTTAATTTTTGTCACGTACTGATTGAATTCCTATACTTCCATCGCTGTGTCGCTATTTCCGGATGTGCATTTTTCACTGGCAGTCCTCCAACAGCATCCAGAGTTGCTAGTCGCTTGAGGTTCGTCCGACGACCACTCCACACGAGTCAGCATGGCCTCACAGACACTGAAAAATTATCGCAGACACTGTTAATGTCAGTGCTAGGACCACGCTTTCGTTCTAAATCGCTCACGACGCTTCACCGGCGGCAGGCCCGGTCTTGTTCGCGACCTACATGCAGCTCTGTCTCTCTCACCCCGTCCATGGTTACCACACCCATTCACCCGTCTTTGACCCACGCAGCAACTTTGTCACCAGAGGTCAGCCAGGTCTTTGGTGAGGTACACTCCCGTCTTGCCCGCGTGTGCACTGTGTCCCCGACTTCTCGCCCTCTGGATGATTGGGCGGTCGATGTCCGCAGGCTCGAAACCTCTTCGGACCGTGGAGCTCGGTCCAGGCTCATGGCCGATGTCTCACGCGTACGTCCCATCTCACGCGTACGCACACAGGCCCTCCGCCATGCTTGTCGTGCACGAATTCTATTTTTTTGACGTCCTTCCCGTGCACGTCATCGGTGACTCATCGCGGTTTTCTCTCTCGCTGCCCTCCTCGCCCCCGCTCCTGCAAACAATGCAGCAAGGGTGGTACCAGATCATGATCACACCATCCAACGATCTAAGCGTTCGCTGCACACGTCCGCTGTGATCGTTTCCCTGGACCCACCACGATCGACACAGGTGGCCTCCCTGATGCCGATGTCAATGGACATGCCCCACCGCGTTCCATCCAAGTCTCGGGCATGCATGTCAAGGCCGCGGCAGAGCTGCTCACCCCCGCGTAACTGCCCCACCGGAGGTTATGCCCTCGACATGGACTATGGCGCCGAACACTGTCGGAACCTCGTTGACAACTGGGGCGTTCTCTTTCATGAGGCTCGGGGTGGGTTGACGTGACATGCACGGCCATGCAATTGTTGTATTTCATCGCCTGGGCAACTTGTTCGTCTTGCATTGCCGTGGTGTACGTGGAGAATTGCAATGAGATGGTGATCTTTTTGGTCTTGAAACGTTGACACCCCACACGATCCAAGTCTGGTTTCGAGACTACATTTCAATCGGTGTGCTCAAGCCGTTGGTTCAACATATCGTTACTAGTACGTTACCTTGCTGGCAATGTTCCAGATCCGTATTCAGCGGAAACCCTCCGTGGCTAACCAGCGAGAAACACCGAACTGAGTGCGGACAATAAAACTACGTTCTATTACTAGCATGCGTACAAGAGACGAACGTGAGGCTTCCATCCAGCTCACTCCACGTCCTTTCCAAACCATGACTCAATCGGCACCTCTGGGTCACCCTTCCTCCACGGACCCTTCTTTGCCTTCCGGCCACCATAAAGCCCATTGCAAGGCTGCATCTGGTAGAACATCGAAGCGCAGTGCTCGTTGCCTTTACCCTTCCGGGGGAAGTCCTCCACGAGCGGCTTTGAGCCGAGTAACAAGGGATAAATCTTGTTCATGGGCTCTGGAATAACAGCATACGTCTCCGACGTACATCCACGAACCACGATCTGATAGTGACGTTTATGCTTTTCAGACTTCCGGTTGTAGGCGTGCATTCTACGGAGCTTTCAGGCGACCCCAACTCGTGGACGATGGAAAGAACGGGATGGACGATCTGTACCAAGGTGGGATCAACGAAAACTTCCTCGACTTGATTCCGATTTTTAACTTTAGCTTGCATTACAGAAGTGGATGATCTCCTGAGCGGCGTAGAATCGGGGGATCCGAACAGGATTGGTGTCAAGAAATCGATCGAGCGCTGATTTCGCTGGCAGCTGAGAGCGGCACCTCGAAGCAAGAGCCGGTAGACATTTTGGAGGTTGATATCGTGGTCGACGCCATCGATAAAGTGAGAGAAGCAATATTATGTATGCGTCCTGGAATGCCTCCTTGAGAGGGGGACCGTCTTCTCCAGCTCCCATGGGCTTCGCATTGAGGATCACATCCCAATGATGCTTAGAAAAGAGGCTGCGTAGAAAGTCGAGAACACGGATGGGTTTGTGGAACTCGATGGGGTCACTATGATGACGCTCCTTTGGCACTTGATCGTACGCGAGCATCCATAACAGACGCGCAATCATCTCTACCCTCTCTCCTCGTGCAAGAAAGCCTCCCTGAAGTGCCTGATTGAGCATGGTAGGAGCGAATATTGTGATGGGTTTGCCTAGTTCGTTGTTGAGCAGCTGGGCAGCGGCCTCGGCTAAGACTGGCTCTGACGGGGTTCCCGTCCGCATGTACTCGCGATGAGGGGGAACTGCGAAGACAATGCGCATGTATGACTCGACAAGTTTGATTTCGTTCGTGTGACCAATCTCTCGGGAGGCATCAAAGTCCAAGCCGACACGGATGGCCAAGCAGGCGAACTGAGCAAGCTCGTCTGTGGCGAAATTACCTGTTGGGTTTAACTTGACCCTTGCTAGCTCGACGACAGAGCTGTACTTGTGCTTGTGCATGGAGTACCACCTGCCAGTGAAAATCATGTGTCAGCGACGCCGTGACAACACTGAACGCTGCTCGAAGCAAAGTTCTCACATGGTACGACCGAAACGCGCCAGAATGTCCTGAGAGCAAAAAACACTCAACGTAGATCTCCCTTTGCTTGCGAGTTCGTCGTTCAAGCCCCATGCGAACACATCGAATGGCAACTCGGTGGAAGGTGGGACAGGCGGCGGCGGCGGCAGCGACTCTTTAATTGCGCGGAGTGATGGATGTAAACGACGGGGAGGCGCATGCAATCGGATATTTGAATTGGTTGAAAGGAACACTGCAAATACAGGATGTGCAGAAATTTCCTTCATGACGGATTCAAGAAGGTTGTAGTGGCTGCGCTCATCCTCCGTGGCACAGAAGGTAAGCTGCTGTGCTTCATCGAACACAAGTAGGCAAGGGACCTTTTGTTCTTGTGCACATTGGTCTCGTAAGAACGCCACAAAGTCCCCACAGGCAGTTTTAAGCTCGTTATTCACTTCATTTTGCTTCAGCTCACCAGTTCTTCCGTCAGTATATTTCTGTACCGTCTCCTGTAGTTGGTCCTCAGAGAGCAGTTTAGGCTCGGAGGAGGTGGAACTGCACACATTGGACATCTTAATAATCTCGTCATAGAACTCCACTCTCCTGGGATCCAGAGATTCTGCGGTTCCCTGAGAGTTGAGGTTCATATACCACCAGTCTGGAAGAGGACTCCCTGCACGGTTGACAGCGTGGACTCGGATGTACTCTTGCGCGCGGGTGAAGAGAGAAGATAAAAACGCGGCATATCTCACTCGAATATGCTTTTCGCCCACCCGGGCCAACCCGGTCAAGTATTGCCTGACATTGTCGTCTGGCGGAGGATAAGCTGTATACAATTTGTTGTGACCGAGCCCAAGAAGAAGGAAAGGGGCCATACTATATTGCGCCTTATTCAACTTTTCTCCGAGATTGAACATGAAAGAAAACC
Organism: Tylopilus plumbeoviolaceoides; assembly: GCA_003316375.1. NCBI lineage: Eukaryota > Fungi > Basidiomycota > Agaricomycetes > Boletales > Boletaceae > Tylopilus > Tylopilus plumbeoviolaceoides. The sequence continues at coordinate 12,809 of QFES01001090.1, forward strand.
GAATCTTGGCTGTTTCCGCCACACCTCGCGATTTGCCTGTTCCAGATGACTGGATGATGGAAATGGCCCTAGAGTATCGTTTTTCCTTTGAATAAGAGTCCAAGGCCTCTAGTAGGGCCTGTGGGAATGTGGCGACATATGGGGTGCTAAATGCATCGAAGGTCGCTTTCGAAATGATAGCAATCAGCTGAATGGTGCTCTACACAGCAGAAGAACAACCTACCCTTCACTGGTATATAATACGACAATCAGTCCCTGCGCGCGAAGTTACAGGAAAAGGTACTGACCATCATCACTGTTAGGGTGATCAATATCTGCGTGGTTGGGCCTGAGCTCAAAAAGGACGTGAATCTAAGGAATGTATGGATCTTACGGCTGGATCGAGGATGACCCATAGTCTGTGGCACGTCTTCCCTGAGGACGGCTAACAAACGATTATGGGTGAAACAGCCGACAGACACATCCGAGGGACCTACGCAAGGACATGACATCGTGATATTCTCCTCGCTGCACGGCATCTTGTAAAGACTGCCTGAGATTTGGATGTTCCTCTATCAGATCAAACGCGTC
>QFES01001093.1:0-13613 GCA_003316375.1 Tylopilus plumbeoviolaceoides
CCTGAACTGTTCCCCTGGGAGCTGGTGACCTACGTTGGAGGCACCTTTGGAGTGATTATCCTTCTGAGCGTATGTGTCGTCTATACCATTGTGAAGGTATATGGGTAGCCGAGTTCGTCGACGTGGGGGCTCTTTGCGACACGCAGTACGCATATGGAGTATATATATACCGGATCCATTGACATTTTTCTAATATCATACGCTCTCATATATGCTATCGATAGAGTCGCAGTCTTTACTAGGCGATTGATATCTTTCAGTCCAATGAAGTCAAGACTGGGAATGACTGGACATGAGCTCGGTTTTGAGGTTCTGCGTCCATCGTGACGAGTCGAAGCGTCCATCATTCTCGAAAGTGACGTGCTCCTTGCTCATTTTCAGTCCAGCTGAGAGATTAAGTAGGCATGGCCGAATTGTCTACGTAGTGTGAACTGGTGTTCATAGAAGTGGTGATCAAAATACGAATAATATACACTGTTGGGGAGAACAATCGCTACTGTACTCAGGTCCAAGCCTGCAAGCAGTAGTTACAAGAATAGATTCGAATTACTTTTTGCGTTTGGTCGCTGGGGTCCAGTTAACGCACGGGAAAACGGCAAAGAACAACAGCCTCACCACCCTCGGTCGCCGAAGGCGCCTTTCGTTTGGTTCCAGTTTTGTTGCTGTCTTCTGTCGCAGCCTTCTTGGAGACTCTCGAAGCGGAATTTGCAAGAGCCTCCATCTCGTCTGTACATTTAGGACAAAACCATTCTCCTTCCGGAATAGCCTGCAGCGGAGGGTCGAGGCAGCCAAGATGGTACGGATGATCACACTTGATGATGCAAGGTCAGGCAACGCAATTGAAGCATGTCCGGATGGGAGACTTGCCTTGTCGCACTCTAGCGCGGGATCATCGTCTCCGTTATCTTTGTTACAAACGAGGCAGAGTTCTGGTGCATCGACTTCAGGGTGCCGAGGAAGTTCAGAGAGTTTTTCATCTGGCTTGGCGAGAAACAACGTGGTGTGTTGACCGGCGGCCACGCTGAGAGTGAGACGAATACATCAGGATCCTACACTAAGATAAGAACAAGCAGCTGACCAGAAAACCTGAATCCCAACCAGAGGCTGGTGCTTGGTTGGTTTCGTCGCGCTTTTGGGTTCGTCAGGGCCTAGGCCTAGCTCGCCTTCGAAGACCATCAGCTCCCAATTGGCAAAAAGGTTCCGAAAGACTATACCATTGGCAGCATTTTGACCATAGGCAACCGTTATGACGCTGCCGTCCTCCTCGGAACTCAACGCGAAGTGGGTAACACCTCCACAGCTCGCCTGAGAAATCTTGCATCCCCTACGACAAACAGTTGGAGGAAAGTGGATGTCAAGACAGAGGAGTAGCGCACATGAGATCCTGTATGTAACGGAACGAGGAATACGGCGATCCAGACGACCCTACTGCAGCGTAAATCGACCAAGCGAAAGAACATGGGATACGGATTCACCTTCCCCACTATTCTTCCACTGCGTGAATGCAAAAATGTATAAGGCTGCGACACAGGGCGAAATAATGAAATGGCATACCTTTCCGGCCATCCAGTACATCCGTTGCTTGTCGATAACAACCGTGTTTGTCGGACCGGCCACAATTTGAGATCCCATCGTCATCTCACTCGGTCCAGCAAACTATAAACGAGTCGCACGATTAAACCTTCACCGGGTGGAACAGCATGACCATCACGGTACCTGTGGTACAACTTTCGGGATCAAGACATCCTGTTGGTTACCGAGACCCAGCCGGCAGTAACCGTTATAGCCCCAAACATACACCACTCTGTCAATATGTTCAGCAGCAATATGACTCGGAGTATAGAACGAAACTTGCCCCTGCGTATCAATTGCTACACTGTGTTGGGCACCACAGACAATGTCGGTAATAGTTTTATCATCCAAGCCTTTTACGGGTACTGGCTAATCGGTTAGTCGGACGCTTATATGAGGGTGAAAGCCACGCAACTAGGCTCCGTTTCAATGTCGTACGCCGTCTTATTCCCAGTAGTAATGTGCTCGCCCGTTCTTCCGTTGCCTAGCTGTCCCTTTTCTCCGCTCCCGAAAGAGAAGACTTGAAGGTCTTGAGTTTCAGCCAATACCGCGCATGAGAGTCTCACCTTTCCCGCCCTCAGTCAACACAATGGAGAAGGTGATACCCGCACCGGCCTTGACCACGCGTTGCCGCTCCCCATCCATGTATGGTCCGTCTATACATTTGAACGCCGTCACTTGAGGTGTCACCGGATGGCCGCACTATGGAACAACAGACATGAGCAGGGTCATTGGAAGAATGAATGAGCGGCAATTACCTGACCCAGGTTATTCGCGCCAGCTGACCAAACGTGCCCTTCGCTGTCTACCAGTAGTGCGTGGTTTCTTCCGCATGCGGCATGCACGAATCTAGTCCCCTCTTTTGCGCCAAGCTCAGTTACCAGCGCACGTTTGGGCGTGTTTTCAGATATGAAGTCGACGCCAGCGGCACCGAGCGCACACGGTGCATTTCGGCCAAACATCCACGCAGCGCCATCGATGTCAAGTGCTATGAAGTGACATGCACAGCACGAAGTGTGAATGGAGGTGATCTTGACATTGCTTAACGAACGTAGTATGTGAGGTTCGAGTAGGTCAGGCCTAGAGGGCGTAGTCAGGACGGGTTATTTAGGGTTCAATAGTGCAAACGCACGCCTCAGGATTGCCCTCGCCCTTTCCACCACGCTCCTTTCGACCCAATTTCGGCCTGAAAAACCAGCCCAGTTAGCTAGAATGATGGTTCAGAGGACTGATCCAGAATACCAATCCGTTCCACCACAAATTAGCACTACATTCGGTTCGCATCAGTACACGTGCAACGTGCCAGGCACATGATACATACCTCGCCCCCACTGGGCTTCCTTGGTGTCCGAAGAAAGTAACGCAGCCATAGTCATGCACAATTTTTAAGTCCGAGTCAGATGTTGCCGGCTTACCCACCCAGGCGTTTGTTTTCGTTCAACAACCCCACGATTGCTACATTAGGACTTCTCTAGCGCGCTCTATCTACGACAAAAATACCTATCACAATCATCGAGTACATGGTGGAGCCGCTGTTGGATTCCATTGCAAACAACTCGGGAAGTTAATAAATACTCCAGATTTTAATTTTAGTCAGTGTGTTCGGCTATCTAAGAGTGGGTGAACGCTCCCACATATCATGTTGTCTTTTCCGGGACACCAATCACCACTGCAAATTGATCAGTGTCAAAGAATCAATGAACTAAATTGTCCGAACTGACAGATAGTGGTCCCGGTGCGGAGTATTTGGTACTACCGGTCTCAATTTAGCCATATAGGGCTCGACGCTTGACGGCGTGTAACGCTCACCTCAAAATCGTCCCCATAGAGAACCACACAATCACCATGCACCAACGTCATAGTGATCTCGGGAACATTGAGTTTGCTCTTGTCTTTTGTTGTCTTGTTCTTTTTGCGAATCGGTTGCGAGGTGACTTCGTCAAAAGCCGTGCTCCTTCCGGGACCAGAATCCGAGGTACAACATTGGTGCAGGACATCCATTACAGGAGCAGTAACTTCATTCGTGTCCCTGACGACAATCGGCGCTTTTGTGGCCTCTGATCCAGAGGCGAATTGCGTTTGATCGCCATTACCTTGCTCTGGGAGACACGAGGGTCCCGCGATAGGCGGAGATCCAGCCCGATCATGGCCTTCAGCACATTCGTCGCTCTCATCAGATTTCGAGGTAATCATGTAACCCCTTTTTGGAATAAACTTCAAAACGACTTCCGCTCCTAGACAATAAATGACAGTCGGGGATTGGGTTGCGTGAAGCATGTTCCCCTATTTTCTAGTGTGAGAAGGCCAACCACTCGCAAAATATCTCGACCAACCTTCCTGGATCCTGGGTTGGCCCACGCTAGCAAGCGTACCTCACCAAATCGGGGTCTATCCATTTCTCCATATCGCTGGACTAAATCGCAAAGCGTGTAATAGGCGACGCGAACACCGTTGGGCGTACCGTTTGGCACCAATGCTTCTGATCCGTCACTCGGATGCGTTAAGCTGGTGCTATGACTAAAGAAAGGGCCTTGATAGGGAGAAACGTGAGAAACGTCAAGCCCGATTGTGAGGCGCGATGTATTTGAACTTACTAGAAGGATTTTCCTGACACAACACTACCTCGCGTTGAACTCTCTCAAGCAGAGCGGTGGCATCTACTTGAAGATGCTCTTGGTTCCCCGTAAATACGTGGCAGAGCATCACACCATCCTTGACGTTGTAGACCCAGGACTGCATACCATCGTCCCAGGTTGTACTGTCCGAAGCTACCTCCGAAGGGATATCGTCGTTAGGGCGAACAAGGGTACTTGTTTGGTAAGGATTCCGAAGACTTGACAATGGATCATCTTTTCCGGAAGGGGTGTGTTTGTTGTGCGCAGACTTGCACGTGTTCAGATTCAGATATACAGAGATGAAAAAAAAAACTCACTTTGCAGGTCATGCTCTGGCATATTTGATGACGAAAGAATACCTGTACGTTAATCATACCACATGATCGGCAAAACCACCCGCGTGGAAATGATTCACTGGGGTGAAATTCGGCGAGAAGGTCAAGAGGAATGAAACTGAAAATCTGCATTCTCAAATCTCTTGGACGGCCTGCCTGTGATGACGTGTCCGTCGGAGAAATCCACCAAGGATATGACAGGTCCCTTGTGCCATTAACTGGGGTCGACCCCGAAGACACATTCGACGACAGCGCTGAATCGCAGTTGTATAGCGGGTCTTCGCCTCCCGGAGCCCACCGGAGCGTGACATTCCAACAAACACGTCCGTGAACAAGTCCTGTAGCGGAAATACTGGAAGAAACCACCGCTTGCTGCAAGGATCCTGTGAATGATGGCCAGGGTGAGATATCTATCACTCACATGCAAGTTCTCAATGAAAAAGAATCCCATGCATAAATAAGCATATTCCGGGGGAAGATTGCACGGCACGAGGTCGGAATCGTGTGCTATCCATATCAATAAAGGGATGGAGCGAAGGTGAGAGTCCGACAAGGTTTCCACCTCCGGTGGTTTTTCGAGAGGAATGTGGGCTCGGGAATGCTCAGATGTCGGGTGATTGGGAGCTCCATTGAGCGCGGGGTATAGGTTTGACGGCAAAGAGTCATCTATAGTAACGGGTCGGGTCGAATGGACGGGCAGACGCGAGTCACTTCCTACTGCGTTAGGGTGTGGATTTCTCTCTTCATCATATAACCTGCGAGGAGCGTGGCATGTGCTTGGTACATCTTTAGGTGTGTCATATGAAGATAGTACTGGCGTATTAGACGATGGCGAGGGTGCAGAAACCGTTGCGTGCGTTGGCAACGATTCAGTTCCGGGTGGTAAATGCGAAATTCGCGAACACTGGAGGTTTTATTGTTAACGTATAGACGTCGTTCGGGAGAAATTCTACCGTCGTGTCAGCTTCAGGGTCTCGGGTATTTTCTGGGGAATATACCCCAGGTTGAGACGCACGAAAGGACGTGGGGTTCTCCACGTCCATGGGCTCAAGTTCGGATTCGTGGCAGGAAAAATCCCATAACCTTGGAAAACAAATTACGAAAGGATCATGGAGGATAAAGGAACGGTACTCACAAGTCTATGTTCAGCGTAGTAGAGGTGACCCAATGCCCTTGTGCGTAGTTGATATCAAGTAGAAGTATTGGGGTTTCGGACTGAAACCAAGAAAAACCGACTCTTGACTTCGCCAACTCGGGGAACACTGTCAACAGTCCGCCAAGCGACTATTAACGATAACATCAGTATCATCCACCCGGGTAATGGCTCGTTCAATCCTCACGTTGGTCCAAACGCGTGGGATCAGTGTGTTCGATGGCACGCGCTCCTTTCCTTGGGGAGACTTTACACCTCCGTTCACAAATGACCATCTCAGGATGCTACGTTCGCCAGTCGACTCCGGCGCAGAGGATGTTTGCGCCGAGGGGCTTACTGGCGATATCTCTCGTTCAACATCCATTTCTTGCGGCGATGGCACTTCGACGCGTCGTGCTTTCCCCTTTCGCGAGGTAGTCTTGACCTGGGCTCTTTTTCGCGGTGAAGCGGAGTCAGGTACCGGACTCGGCGGACGTTTTGATCCAGACGATGTCGGATTAAATGGATGAGCCTGTGATAATGATGTGGCTCTGGAAGTCAAGTGCCTGAGGCGTGATCGGCCAGAGGTAGGCTCTTGAGAAGCGGAGGAGGCGCCCGCCTGTTCGCGAGCCTTGCTCGTACTTTGCTTCTGCGCGGACGAGGACTTGCCGTACTTGGGACCCGGCAGCCTCTGGTAGTCACTGTCGATCACCTCGCATTTCGTCAACCCGGCGTCCCTGCACCGTACACAAGCTGGCCGCGCACGGGAGCAAGCTTGTTTGAGCGTGTACCGGCATCGTTTGCAACCAGCCGGAACCACAAAGATGGTGCGTATAGATCCATCTTTCTGTTGTTCATCAAGTTCGAATATTGCCTGGGGTTCGGTGGCCTCGTGGTACGTTTGCGGGTCAGGAAGCGTGGACGGACGCCGAACAGAGGACGCGACTTTGGGGGCCGATTCCCAAGCGCGCACCAAGTCTGGAATTGCAACATCGTTGTCTGGCCCGTTGTCGTCGATGGATTTGTTCGACGCGGATTGAGTAGACGACATAAATTAAGAGAGCTTGTTGGTTGGTTGGACGGTAGACTTGAAAGGAATAGCGTTTCCGATAATTGATCAACGCCGACCGAAATCAACCGAAATCGTGCGCACTGCAGCCTCTCCCCATCACTATGCGATCTAGCAGAATGACCGCATTGAATAAGTTGACCAAAAACATGTACTAGGAAAACACGTATAATTAAGGCGTAGACCCGCAAAGAGCCTCCTAACGCCGGAGACAATTGGAGGGAGGCTAGCGTTATGTGGAACTTGAAAGGGCTCTTGAAGAAGTCCGGATGGTCGCAAGCGATATCTACATCTATAGTCTAAACGAAAGTCTCACCGCGTACACATCCGAGCAGCGTGGCGTCTACAGTCCCACCAGTTCTCTCGTCTATCCATGCATCAAACGCTTCAAAAAGCCTCATAGCTGGGCTTCCATCAGATTCCGCCTTCTTGCCAGGCCACATCCGCTTCTCTTGGATGCCAATGAAATCAATCTTGAGCGCCGCGCTCACGTCGGTAATGGTGTTTTGGTCCCTTATCGGGGGATACTTGATGGTCATCGACACTTCATACGAGTCTGTCCCGTAGAAGGAGGCTTCTTTGATGTGGTGGCGTGCAAACTCGTTTGGAGGATTGTCATCCAACGTCCACTCCAGCACATGCGCATCAAAGGCGATGACTAGAGGATGACAGGGATTTCAGTTGGTGCCCACTCGATGATGACGGACACACTCCTCACCCGTCCATATGATCTCGGGATGATAAATCCTGAGAGTGAGCTTTCTCGTGCCCGCCTGTTCATCAAGGGTATCGTCCATGGCCGTGATACTGAATCGTTCCTCTGGAGGGGAAGGAGCGACATAAGCAGGGTCCTGTGGGAGGTCAATCTTGAAAGGGGTAAGGAACTGCATTGAACACGAAATCAGTTTCCGTTGCACGAAGAAGAGGAAGTGGGCAACAATCAAGGAGGAAAATACGCACAGCCGAGAATGGGTATAGGGTATCCCAATCGTTGTTGTAGTTGTCCATAACTATTGCTTTTGGTAGAACACCGTCTATGCCGAATTCTTTCGCGATATCATGGGCCAACCCGTCAAATCCGGGGGCACCGTCTGCAGCTGCGACGTGCAGGTGTTGTTCCCGACTGCCTAACTGTGAACGTAGGCAAATGGTCAGAAATGAAATCCGTGGGTTCAAAATCAAGAGGAAATCGGCGTACGTCTTCCAAGTGAACTACAAACAGTCTCTTTTGGTGCTTGGCGTCAAACGGCACCTGGTGGTAAAAGAATGCCATAACCACTCCGAGCGCCAGTATTGCGAGCACCACTGCGCGTTGAAGCATTGTCGGACCAAACCGATGGGCAAACGGGACAGCGAACGAAATGGTGAATGCGCCAAGAACAGTGACGATGGACGCGATAATGAACTCGGCGGGCGCGTCTTCACCAGTGCGACCTGTCTACGATCACAAGTCAGACGATGGGTAGCCGTGCAAGAGCGGACACCATACCAACGGAACGAAGACCACCAGTGTTGAAGACAACAGCTGCGTCCCCGTTGTGAGCGGAATGATCATTGCAATAGCATATGTCCAGAGCGATACACCTGATTGAGCCGGTCCGTTGAAGGTCCGCTTTTTCACAGATTTATCTGTACCGTTTGCATGGAGAGCATGCTTGACAACTGGGGTCGGACGGCTTCGTGCCAAAATTGTATCGACCCAGAGAGCCACGAACATGCCGGCCGCACCAAGAAAGGGAGCGGCACTGGAGCCTATGTTAAACAGCTGACACACTGCAGCAGCCCCGGACTGAAAAAGTAACATGGCTGCCAGCATGTTCTTCTCCAGTGACTGGTTGGACTCAGTCCTGCTGAACGGCAGCTGACTGATTAATCCACCTGCTCAACACTAGATCAGAGACCGTCCAAGAGGAAGATATATGATCCGAGCGCACCTGCAATCGCCGCAGGACCGTAAAGTATAACTGGAAAGTATTCTGCCCTGAACCAGCTCATGCCCTTGTCGAGGACGCGGGTCATGACAAACGCTACCCCGTTCGCTGCGATCAAAGCACCAAAGAAGGAAGAAACCACCGCCCCCAAAGCGGTCCATATTCGTTTGACCCTCATTGTCCAAACGAGATAGAGAGAAGCACCAAATAGTGTGGTGTACATGATCTTCGCTGTCGTAAACGAATAGACTAGAAATAGGCCCAGGTTGGAGAAGAAGACAGTCCGTGGGCGCGCAAAGCCGTGCGCAAGGCGCGGAATTGGCGAAGCATCGGAGGAGAGGAAACGCAGGAGTGCAAGTGAATTTTCAGCCATGTGCTGAGCGACACCAGGTTGTATGTTCTCGACCACGTCCTGATAAACTCTTGAGATACGTCAACAGCACAGAATAATCTAAGATCATACCCCGCGCATGTGATACATGTAGCTGTTCCCGACAACGGCCATCTACATCGCCAAAGTCCGTCAATGACGGAATATGCGGTAAGTGATAACTTACATCTAAACCCGTGACATTCAAATAATACTCAAATTGTCTGAAGTCAGTGCTATTCAGACACGTCAGTTGGAAAGCAGATATTCGAGTCAATGCAAAAACTGCATACTCGGATAACAGCACTCCCGAGCTAAAAATCTCATTCGCAAATATCGTCCCGTAGGGTCTAAACAAAGAATCAATATAGACAACGTAGACGCCATGGAACGCACCTAGGGACATGAGAATAGGCTTCGATCATTTCCTCTGACGTTGCTTGAAAGAGCAGTTCACGACCAGTGGTACCAGCGGCTAGCCCAGTCGGATCAGCACGATGTCATGCTCACACCAGGGAGTATATGAGCACCTTCCAAGTTCACTACCGCCCTCACACTAGAAAATCTCAGAAAACGCAAGTAAAAAGTACGTTGAGAAACACTCACGTAGAGGCAATGGGATGTTGAGTCGAAAACAAATGGGAGCCGTCTTGCAAAGACTCCTCGGCGTTGTTGAACACTGTTGAGTTATATAGCCTGGGGTAAAACACAGGGGACTGCTTCAATACGCACGAAAAATGATCGCATAAGTTGGCTCCCATCCTTTTGTCTCCACCAGGACTCTGGCGCACTCTAGCATCACTCCTACAGAAAGTCCATCGTCGGCCGCGCCGGGACTCGGAAGTGTACTGTCGAGGTGAGAATTGATGAGCACAGCGGAAGCTTTACCGCGTTCGGTACCGTCCGATACACGGATGATGATATTCGAGAGGTTGACGTATGTTTTATAGAGTCGCGTGCTCATCATGTCAAACCTGGGAAGGTGCATAGTCCGATTGAGAAGAAGCGAGTGGACAGCGTGTAGACGCACCGGTGACTTCCACTTCCTTGTTGCCTCCAGACTTCGCACTCAAGCTTCCTGCCTTCCTTGTTCACGACTTTTTCACAGAGTCGCTTGACCTCCTCTGCCTTGCGAACCATCCATGCATCCGCTTCTGCATGTTCTCTTGTGCCAGGAGTGCGGTATCCGATGTCTTCTGAAAGGTATTTGGCATAGGATAAAATAGTGGCCTCAGAAGGATGGGGTAAGCCTGTTTGTAGGTCATATCTGGTCATATCCGAGTCTATGCGTCAGATGCACGTTGGGTTCCGCAAAGCTAGGCTTACGGGTGGACATTCGGTGTAGGCAGAGCTGCCAGAAACGTTAGGAGTCTGCGCGATCGGGGAGCCTTGTCACTCACTAAACTGCTGGTATAAGGTATAGAGCGGCAGAGCCAAGAAAAGCGGTGCAAGCGCCAGCATTGAGCGTAATGGACCCCATTTCTGGGAGGCCCAGCGAGTAGCGGTCATCTCAGATCTGGGTGCACTGGCGTTGTGGCCCGCGCGTGCTGAAGTGTGGAAGTGAGAATGACAGTGAGGACGGTTGGACAGCTTTTCGAGTTGATGTCAGATCCGAGTCGTGGCAGCGCGTAAGCAACGTAGAAGAGTTTATACGCCGAACAACTACAAGCTATTTATCATCCTTGCAATACAGGTCGGGTTTCGGTGGTGACTGGGATGACTTTTACTTGAGGACAGTACTCGTAGAATTAGAAGCTAGTAAAATACAGAAATAGCGGGGGCAATGACAACCTGAGCCGTCATACGTGGTTCTAAAAAATCATCCAAACTTAACCGGCGCCCGTACTAATACTACGGTCACGTCCTTCTAGCTTGCTGTTGTGTCCAATCGTGACACCTTTTCTTCCGGATCTGCAGCGTGATTGTCCCGAATGTCCAGTACTTCTCCGTCAGTCGTGACACCAATATGCACGGTATCGCCATTGCTGTCAATGGCAAAGGTATACATTTGAGCCAACCGTCATTCACAAAACTCAGCAGCACACGTACCGTACCGTGCCTCGCAACAGCTTTTGTGCAAGCGGAAACAGCACTTCTGCGCGTACCACCCGCGCAATCGCACGTGCACCATACACCTCCGAATAACCCTTCTCCAATAACCATTCTTGAGCAGCCTCGTCTATGTCAAGAGTGATCCGCCTGTCGTTCAAACGCTCTGTGACATCGTTCAGCCGCAGAGCCACGACATCCAAGAGGGCGTTTCGTGAAAGCTTGTTGAACACTAACATCGCATCGAGGCGGTTGAGCAATTCTGGGGGAAAGCGCTCTGAGGTGCGTTCTATGACTTCCGCCTTGGCAGCTTCGGTGACGACACCATTAGCGTCGCAGGATGAACGACGTGCAAGAATGTCGCTGCCGAGGTTGCTAGTTAAACATATAATCGTGTTCTGACGGTTCATTTGGGATCAGTAGCATGGATTGGAAGATAGAACGCCCGCTCGAGACTAGGCTGAACACACTTTGAAGTCGACTTTGCGCCCCTGGCTGTCAGTAAGACATCCTTCGTCTAAAATTTGGAGAAGAATCATAACCACGTCCTATGAATCGTGACAAGATCAATGGGTACTGCATCTCACTCAACAAAAAAGTGCAAACCTTGTGAGCTTTTTCGAGCTCGTCTAAAAGGATTACAGCTTTCCGTGACAGTCATTATGTGGTCATATTCTATGAACTCAGACTCGACATACCATATGGCTTTCTTCGGACTGCTTCCGTCAGTTGTCCTGGAAGCCACGTTGACTCGGATGCAATAAGGCAGAGGCAGAAATCACTCACCACCCTCCTCAAATCCGACATAACCAGGAGCAGCTCCAATCAGGCGCGATATGGTATGACGATCATGATACTGTACTGATTCTTCAGCTACTGCCTTTAATAAAACCATAAGGAGTACCTCTGACATATTAATGCTGATTCTTTCAAGTTGAGAATTGTCAGTTTAAGGCGTATACTAGCTGTTGAAAATACGCTTACAGTCCTCGCTGTTCATTGTTGAACAAAAACGCTGCAAGCGCTTTTGAAAGTTCGGTCTGGGACTTCAGTTTGTACATATCCACAGTGTCTACACGATGACGAACCTTGCCAACACCCGTCGGTCCAAGGAATAAGAATGATGCCACCGGTCGATTTGGCGCCTGTAAACCGGCTCGCGAGACCCGAACAGCGTCACTAATGGCCGAAACGACATGATTTTGCCCAACGACACGTTGCCGTAGCATATCCTCCATCTAGATCAATAATCCGTCACTAGTGTGATTGCGAGGAACGACAAGTGACCGACATGGACCAACTTTTCACGTTCTCCTCGAAGGAGGTTTTGAACAGGAATTCCTGTAGCTTTGGCAACGACTCGTGATATGTCGTTACTTGTCACTCTTTCGTGGAGCATCGCAAGCGGGCCCTCCGCGTTGTCTTCCGTCAACTCTCCATCTGTCGGAAGTTGCAGTTCTAGGTCCGGAATGATTCCAAAACGAAGCTGGGAGGCCCTTTCATATTGGCCTTGTCGTTGTGCAACCTCGAGCTCGTGCTTCGCGTCCTCAACGCGCTTCTTGAGGCCCTTGACACGGTCGAGTCGAGCACGCTCTGTTATACTTCTTGGAACTTCAGCGAAGCCACGAGGTCGAAAATCATACCATTTTGCCATATTGCAGTCAACTCCTGGGCTTGTTCCCGCTTCCAACGAAGATCGCTTTCGAGTTTTGTCCTCCTTTCCACACTGAAGACGTCAATTTCGTTCTTGAGACTTTCGAGTTCAATTTGCAATGTCACAACCTCTCGGTCAAGGACCTCGAGCTCGTCAGGCTTGGACTCTTGGGCCAGCCGCAGAGAAGATGCGGCCTCATCTACAAGGTCGATCGCCTTGTCTGGAAGGTACCGATCTGCTATGTAGCGTGCACCATATACCGCAGCTGAAAGGAAGCTGTAAGGAATGCGTGTCCGTGGAATTCATATCGACTCGTACCGGTCACCAACGCACTGTCTGCGATTTCAACGCCGTGGTGCACTTCATATTTAGGCTTCAAGCCGCGAAGAATTGAGATCGTCGCCTCTACTGTTGGCTCTTGAATTTGCACAGGTTGGAACCTTCGCTCCAGAGCTGCATCCTTGCCAATTGTCTTCCTATACTCGTCGGCTACGCATAGTGTATCAGAGACAAACGAGCGAGTCATGGTTCGGGTGAACTCACGTGTGGTGGCCCCAACGAGCTGCAAGCCCCGAGCAAGTGCCGGTTTGATCATTTGTCCCGCATCTATGCTGCCTTCCGTCTTTCCAAGATTGAACAACGTGTCTAATGCCGGAGGCCTTGTTAACACAACAATGATGCATGCGGGAACCGTACTCACGAACTTCATCGATGAAGCAGATGATACCGCCAGCCTGGTTATGTGTGCCACGGATCACTCAAAGAAGGTGTGAACACACTACTCACCTCGTCCTCTATATCTCGAATCAGAGCCTTGAACCTTTCCTCGAACTGCCCTCTGATTCCAGACCCTGCCATGATAGCCGACAGGTCCAAGGACAATACC